>JANAVB010021048.1:0-44046 GCA_029216955.1 Iris pallida
TTGTTTGCCTTTGTCGGCTACCGTCGGCTTGGGAGGAGTAGGTTCTACAACCGGTAAGGATGCATAAGGGATGTCTTCAGTGGAAACAGGTTGTACTAGAGCGGATTCAGAAGAAGAAGCAGGGTTTTCTTTATTTTCAAGAACTTTCCGTAGGTAGGCTTTCCCTGACCTAGTGCCCAACATGATTTCCTCTTCAACTATGGGGTCAAAAGACACCATATTGCAGATCTTTGTTCTGCCTTTGGAGCGGTCTTTTTGCTTAGATGAAGAAGGAGCCTTGAAGTCTGAAACAAGATCAGGATGAATCCACATAATCTCACCGTTATCAAGAGATAAGGGGACGAGACCTTCACTTCATGGAGGAGGGAGATTCTCGATCTCGAGAGTGGCCTTGGAGATAGGGATGACACCATGCTGTACCATCCGTGGAGGGAAGTTAGCGAACTGTTCTGAGACCATGTTCGCGGTAACGGTCTTCTCATCTTGTTGAAGAGTGACAACACCAGCGTTGACTAACTCTTGAATCTTGTCTTTGAGCACGTAACATGCTCGAGTGGGATGCCCAATGAACCTGTGATAAACACAATATTTGGGATGATCAGTCTTACCGACCTCATCAGGCTTCTTCGGGTCTGGAAGTTGGAGCTTATTGCTTTTGATCAAGCAATCGAAGATGCTCACGATGTCATTCTCGTCAAAGGAGTACTCTACTTTTGGACGAGGTTCTCTTGGTGGAGGGGCAAAAGGAGTAGAAGTAGACGTAGGTGGAGCCACGTTGACAGCCAGAGATTCGTTGTTCTTCAAATTGATATTCAAAGTCTCTTTTCCCTTGCGGTTGTTCTGGCGATTACCGCTACTAGATGTCGGGTGTTCATCCCGGTCGGGGTTAGACATGTGTACCCCTAACTGCTTGAACTTGTCAGCGCTAACTTCAGCTGCTTTAGCATTGACAATAAATGATGGCCAGTCTTGAAATTGAGTTGACCCCGTCCACATGCTGATAATAGGCAAAAGATTTACCTTATAGGTATCTATAGTGACAGCAGCCGGAGTTCCAGGAGGCATCTTTAATGCTTCTCGGCAGAATCTTTCAATGAAACTCTCAGCGGTTTTATTATGTCTTTGTTTGATCTTGTTGAGGGCCGACATGGTCATGTCGTTGATTCCCTCATAGAATCATTCCAAGAAGATTTGTTTAAGACCCGAGAAAGAAGTGATACAGCCATCAGACAAGCTTCTGTACCAATCGTATGCTACACCGGCTAAACAGCCGACGAATACCCTGGTAAGAAGAGCGTCATTTGGCTGAAGTTGAACAGTCATTACCTTAAAGTGGTTAATGAACTGACTCGGAGAAGTACTGCCGTCAAACAGCAAAATTATATGAATCTTGTACTTGGGAGAAATGAGACTTCCTTCCATTCAACCGGATAGGGTTCTTTGATCCCCAATCTCTGTAAGTTGTCTTTCTCTTTGAAGGCCTCGAACTGAGTGCGCAAGAGTTTGACAGCTTCATTAGCATCCTCCGATAATGAAGAAGGAACAGGCTGAATCATAGTGTTAGGGGGAGGAACAGCGTGGTAAGTACTACCCCCAGCTCCTGACTGACTGGGTGTGGGTTGAATTTGTACAGGGGTATTTGAGGAGATACTACCCCCAGACCTGTATTGACAGGGACCGACGATGCTATAATCTCAGGATTTGCAGCAGGTGCGGTCGGTGGTACTGTATGTTGGGCCACGATGATAGAATGTATACTGTTTGCAAAAACAAAAGTTGATATTTATTTCAACAAACTTTGTAAGAAGATTACAAGAATTCTGTAAAAGTACAACTATAGGAATCCGATCTGAATGACTATCGCTTTATCCCTTGGACGATGTGAACTTTGAAGACGGTAGCCTCTGAAGATTGCAGTAGCACTTTGGCAAGAACTCCTGATCTCTGGTGATGATTTCTGATGTATATGTGTGATCCCCTCTAGGAAGGACTTGAAACTCTATTTATAGAGTTCTAGAAATAACTACTTTTTAGTTATTCTGGATTGTGCAAGATGGATTGCGCATGCATTGGACTGCGTAGACATCAGACTGCGCTGGCAGTTATTTGATCGTGGGCTAACTGTATTGGACACATGGTATTATTTGATTGAAATACGCATGATCATGTATAGACGGTTACCATGTAGTGAGTCATTGATGGCATGAAGGCTACGTGTACTTTGTTAGTTGTCTTGATAGAGTGCGCCACCTGAATTGCGCTGGCTTAAAGTTGTGCTAGGATGGACCGCGATGCAAAGAGTCTGGCCAATTGCGCTGCATGTACAGCTGTCCTCGAACGCTGTGCTGCACGATAAAAGAGTAGTTTCCTCGTTTTCCGTGCTGTTAGTTGTCAAAAGATCTGATTCTCTGTCAGATAATGATGACAAGGCCACGTCAGCTCGCGCACTTGAATGAGTGCGCAGTTCAGCCTGCGCAATCGAATTGTTGCACAATCTGTCTCCTGTGCAGTTCACTTAAAGGATGCTCAATTTGATTTTCATGACTTCTTTGATGGGTGAAACTTGATTTTTAGGACCTACAAGACCCCCTTCAAAGTTTTTGAAGTTTGAAGATAGTCAAAGCTTCGAAATACTTTGAATTTTTATTTAAAAAATCAAGTTGCGCAAGTAAAGACTTATCTGCGCAATTGGAGGAGTCAGCTTCCATTTCTTCGGTGCAATCTGAGACGACCGTTGCTCTCGAAAAACTATAAATAGTTCTCTTTATTTTTCTTGTTATTTTTTACTTGTTTTTACTTTGCTTAAGAGAGAAAAATTCCCGAGCCTATTCCGACTTTCTTCCTTCTTCTCCGTCGACTTCAAATGGCTCCGAAGCGTTCTGCCGCAGACAAGGGCAAGGCCCCCGCCGAGTCTTCGACTCGTGCTGTGCCGCACATTTCGCGACATAAAGTTGGTTACCCAGCTTTACAAGGTAGTTACTCGATCGAAAATCCTTTTTAGGGTTCTTCGACATGATTGAATCCCCAAACCTATCTCTTTTTAGAGATTTGGTTATACTCGTGCCGCCCTGTTTAGGGTTTCGGTTGCACAAACCCAATAGTTTTCATTTTTATGAAGACTATTTTCTTGTGCAATCGGTTAGAACGCGTTGGCAAAAGTTAGCGCAATCTGCTGATTTGTGCAAGGCTGTCCAGCGCAAACTGATGCTTTGCGCAAGTTATTCAGCGCAATCTGATGGCTTGCGCAAGTGGATGAGTTGGCGCAACTGGACAGTTTGCGCATAGAAGCTGTTGTTGTACAATCTGATGCTTGTGCAATTTGCTGATTTTTTTGGACAGAATCTTTGATTTTACTTTGTACTGAATTCTTTCTTTCTGCTTTGATGCAGTTAATATCAGAGAGGACCCAAAGTATGAAATCTTTGCAGGGTCTCTTGCTGAACCAGAGTTTAAAGAAGATTTATCCCATGTGCTATTTCCCCAATATGCTCTGCCATCCTCCCGCCAAGCCATCTTGGTAGCTCAGGACAATGAAACTTTATTAAGTCTGATGAATGGGCAGCCTCTGCAAACTGCCGATGCCATTACCCATAAGAAACCCCTGTTCTTATTTGGCGAAGCTATTGACAAGAGTTCTCAGCCGAGACCCCGTGTTGAGCAGAGACTCTTCCAGAGAAAGGAGAAAATAATCCTGTTACCGGACATTGCCAGATGCCTTCCTCTAGCCCGCTATGCCCATGCAAGCCATCCCAGGAGGATGGATTGGGATATTACCCCCCTCCAGCAAGCAAGGACAGGGAATATTTGTGTAAAGAAAGGACCAAACAACAGGGATATGTTCTATAGCTCCTCTGAGCGTCATAGCACTTTGCTCAGAGGGTTGAAGCCTGGCTGCATCCCTCCAGAGAACTCTTCCTTGTTGCTGCCGGTGAGGACGCCGATCTTTGCTAATGAATATGCAAAAGCTGAGGACAGATACCCGGATCAGGACATCCGACTGACAGGTCTGGTGAACCCAGACAACAAAAGGTGGAACTGTATAACCAATTGGATATTGGTTCAGTTCGAAGACAATCTCAAAGAGATTGAGCTATATCAGGCGGTATACGCTACCGTGTATGGATTCCTCCCCAATCCTCATCTGTTTCTGGCCTTGGCAGAGAGATACAATTATAGGACAGGGACATTCATGACACCCTGCGGGGAAATTGGATTAGCCCTTCATGAGATGAAATACATCTAGTGCTTACCAATGGGAGACTTCCCTTATGAGGAATATGTTCCAACAAACGACGAGTTAGACCGACTTCGTCAAGAGAATGCAGAGATGATGGCCGTTTTCGAAGAACTACTGTGCCACTACAAAATTTGCTCTATGTACTATAAGAGTGGTTCTTCCGGCACCTGTTATTTATCAAAGTGGTTGTCTTATCTTTTTCTTAATCATATCATCGAGAAAAAGACTAAGGATCATGATACGTGTAACCCGACTTTCTTCCAACCCCTCAGCCACAGTGAAGTAATAAGATTGATGGAAGAAAACAAGAAAATGGACATCAAAGTTAATGACGAACTTCAATACCCTCAACTCAAGACCGGAGATTTTGCTGAGAGTTTTAAGAGAATGGGCTACAGGCCCATGTCAAGGGAAGCCCAGCTGGCGGGTTTCCTGACATATTGGCTCCGGCGCTTCGTCGTACCCGGAGCGAGCGCCGTGGACCGCTTCCACCGCGGCGTACTCTTTGCTGCTGTCCGGTTAGTCTTTGGCTACCGGATGGATTTGCTGTCGGCGATGACCTGTAGAGTGAACGCAGGTCATCGTCTTTATGTAGAATCCATGCTCAAATGGAAGGATGAGAAGGGGAACTTCCCTCGACTGGAGTTGCCTTACACCTATTTGTTCGGATGGTTGCTTCTGCACCATCCGTCATTGATGAACCCCGACATGGGAGCAGTCGGCGGTAGCTATCTGCGGAGATTCTCCCGGAGCAAGTGGATATACACTAGTCTGAAGGATTGCAAACGTGCCTTGAACCTTGGGAAGGGATGGAATTTTTACCGCGTTGCCCCCCCAACCGGTTATGAACATATGTCGAGAAATCTAGTTGACCTTGGGAGGCAGCCGTTGGGTCGGGCAGCATTTGACTGGCTGAGGACGATCAGGCCGTCGTACTTGGTGTATAGATTTGAAGATGATTGTTTCTTGGAACCATATCTGCCAAGCCGCTTCGCTCGTCAATTTGTTTATGACCAGTTCTACGTGGATAATGCTAAAACTTGCCTACAAGGAAAGGGGTATCTGATTGATGGTGCCAGAGCATGAGCCTATTATAACGCTCGAGACACAAAGACAGTATTCTCGATGTCGACCAAGAATGATCACGGCCCCCGAATGTTGTATACATATTCACTTTTTTACACAGCTGCAAATACATTCGTCGAGAACTTCAATCTTGTAGATAGCTTCGCGACGGCGATGCGTTTGAAGAAAGGGGCAACTGCTATGCTGGCTCCAGGTAATGACGAGCAACATGAGCCAGTGAATGATCCCTTGGAAGCCTCAAGGGAAGCTAACTTCCCTGAGGAGGTTAATGAACCACTGCAGGTTTCTTTGAAAGTGGCCAAATCTCCAACCAAGGAGAGAAAGAGAAGGATTAATGAACCTTCTTCTCTGGTTGCAAAGAAGAAACTTATCTTAGACCCATCCGAGAAGGTCACCACCAGGTCGCAGTCTCGGCAACTGGCCGAGTCGACTCAAAAAGAAGAAGCGACCACACCGACCTCTCTTCCAAGGCAGGTCGATGTAGTAGATGTAGAGAGTCCCGAAAGACCTCTTTATAGAAAGAAACTGGCCTCTAGAAGGAGAAAGAGGGTGATCACCCCTCCGAGACAAATCTTGTCTTCGGTGGTGGCCAGTACTGTAGCTGGAATAACCATGTCATCCCCTATACCTGCCTCCGAGCCTATGCAGGAGACTCCTTCCCCAGAGCCAAGGGATGAGGCTGAACAAAGGGATGAAGCTGAGCTAGGGGCTGAAGCTGAACTGAGAGATGAAACTGGGCAGAGGGATGATGAAATTTTGCGATCTCCTTCTCTTGCGGTGAGAACTACCCAGATTCCTGCTACACCAGGAGGGCTCCGTGAAGAAGAAGATCGTCTAATGATTGAAGCTCTAAATGATTGCGACTTCAGTCTGCAGGACGATGTTGATCAAGCCGCTGCTGCAACTGCCAGCAAGGAAGCTCCAGATGATAGCATAAGCAATGAAGATACATCGACAGAAGAAGTTGATGATACATTAAATCCCGAAGAAGGCACTGATATCCATATGTCTTCCGAAGCCGTAGATGACACGCTACATCCTGAAGCGGATGTGGAGGTGTACGTGTCTCCGGAAAGGAACACGAATGTAGAAGTAGCACCTGCTGAAACTACTCCTACTGATCCAAAAGGTATTAAATGATTTTATCTACCTTCTTTTCATAGATTCAAATAGCTGATATCCATATTTTTATCCATGCAGAACTTAAATCTTTCTCGGTTCCTCCCGTGTGCACAGACATAGTGCTAGTAACGGCTATCGCTAGCGGTAGCCAACATTTCTCAGGTGGTTCTGAGGCCGAAAGTAGCCAGGCAGTAATGTCTGAGGCTACCTCTGCTAGATTGGAATCTGTACCAACAGATGAAAGACTTGTTGCTGGGGCAAGTCATGGTAAGATTGCCTTTGATCTTTTGATCCTTTTCAATTAGTTGCTGATGACAACAACAATCAATGATAAGGTTTATTTGATTTTGCAGAAGAGCATCTGGGAGGAGCAACTAGCTCTACGATGGCTCCTCTGGCTAAAGAGCCGTCTACTGACAGAGAAGAAACCGAACGTCTATCTTCACAGACACCTGCTGCTGCTTTTATATCTATGGGAGTAGCTGCTACCCCGGGTGCTCTGGCTACCAACCATTTTATCATCAGCTCTTTCAGCAATCTCTTCTTTAAGTCTTTGAAACCCTTAGTTGATAGGGTAATAGAAAAAGAAGAGGCTGGTTTCTCTACCGTCAGAGATCCAACCTCCTATTTGATCAATGCCATCCGTCATCAAGGCGACGAAGCTCAGGCTGTTTTTCTCGAACATGTACTAGATGAGCTAGAGGCATCGGTCAAAATTTACAACGAGCTGAATAAAGGAGAGATGGAGCCCTTGGTGTAGGCTGAATTTGAAAAGATGTCTCAGGAGGCTGCGGTTGAGAAAGTTAATTTCCAAATTCTCTTGGATGCTTTCACTAACAAGTCTGCTGAGTATAATGCCCAAGTGGAAACAGTGGCATCTGTTGCTGACGAGAAAGAGAGAAAAGTTACTGAGCTGCAATCCAAATATGCCCGTCTTAAAGAAGAGCTGAGACTTGTCCAGCTTGCTCTAGAGGACGAGGCTGCACAACACCAGGCTGCAGTTCAACAGCTGAATGCTTTGACTCTGGAAAGGGATGAGTATGTCGCAACTCATCAAGAAGAAATCTTTCACAGAATAGTAACTATGCCATTTGACGACAAGTCTGGGATGGAGGAAGCTAGGAAGCGGGTGATAGAATCTCGTGAGGAGCGGCTGCAATCTTTGAAGCAGCAGATGACCAACTTAATGACTCCACCGGCAGAATGAGAAATATTTTTGTATTTTCAATCTTGTTGTGATATGTCATGTTTGTAATGTCTTTCACTTTTTGATTAATAAAAGACATTTTTTTGGTGGCTCTATTATTTGTTGCATATCTTATTCAGATATAAATAATAGCGATAGAAAATAAATTCAGAGGTGCAGGACATGATATATTTCTTGGTTTTGGAAAATAATCATATTCAATTATATCTGCTCAGAGGTAATATGGACATGGCAGAATATAATTTATTGAATATCATTATTTCAATAGACAACTCAATAAAAGATGACAAGTTGCTGATATGAACAAAATGGATGATTCGTCAAAATGTGTGAACGAAATAAATGAACGAAATAAATCGTCGGAATGAACGGATGGACCGTCAAATGAATTAAATGAACGGATGAACCGTCAAATGAATGTGATGAACGGGTGAACCGTCAGATAAATGGAATGAACGGGTGAACCGTCAGATAAATGTAATGAACGGATGAACCGTCAGATGATGAACGGGCGAACCATCAGATGGATGTGTGAACGGGTGAACCGTCGGGTGAATGAATATAATGAACGGACGAACCGTCAAAGGGATATAATGAACGGACGAACCGTCAGATGAACGGGCGAATCGTCGGACGAATTAAATGAAGTTCCGTTGTCGTATGAATCTCTATCTATAAATAGAATAGAAAATCAGAAGGAATGGTCACTTTCACTTTTCAATATTAAGATGTCGTCTGGAGATGCATCCAAGAAGGCTGAGATTGCCTCGAAGGTTGAAGTGGGTACTGAGAAACATCCAGTCGAACCGGCTTAACCAAAGCAGATAGCAGCGGGTGAAGGTTCGTCTGCCCTCAAACCGCCAAAGGACATCTTGGACTTCCTTCTTGAACCAGAAAAGACTGAAGAAGAAGAAGCCATGAGGATGGCTGCTTGCAAGTTCCTGGTGGGTTCGAGCAAGAATGTTTTCAGCTCTTTTGCTGATCATGTCTTCAATAAGGACGGTAGTGGCCCGCGTCCCGATTTTGAGAAAGATGATAGTGACCTTCCTTGATATTATGTACTATCATTCAAGATGAAATAAAATTGAATTTTATTTATGAACTTGTATGATGATTACAAGCAATGTCTGTCACATTTATACATAATACTTTTTTAGGAACTTGCCATTGATAGGCATCATTGCAACTCGACCGTCTAGCTCTGTGAGTTGATAGGCTCCATTTGAGAAAACTTTGCTCACGATATATGGCCCTTCCTACTTTGCATCGAACTTGCCTTTGCTCGAGTGAGTCATAGTCATAGGACGTCTAACGGTTAGAACGAGCTCTCCTTTCTGAAATGCTCTGACCTTAACTTTGCGGTTGAAAGTCTTTGAGATGCGGGCTTGGTATAACTTAATATGCTGTTGAGCCATTAACCGCTTCTCATCGAGCGCTTCTAATTCTTGAAGTCGGAGAAGATCGTTGTTCTCTGTCGTGAGTTCGTTGGCGATAGCAATCCTCAAAGACGGAATTTGGAGTTCCAGGGGTAAAACTGCTTCACAGCCATATACCAAAGAAAATGGTGTACAACCTGTAGGGTTGTAGACCGTAGTACGATAGGCCCAAAGACATTCTCCAAGCTTTTCACTCCAGTTTCGTTTGTTAGTGGATACAAACTTCTTGAGGAGCTTGATAATAGTTTTGTTAAAAGCTTCAGCTAAGCCATTAGCAGCAGGATTGTAGGCTGTCGAAGTGACATTATCAATCCGATGATCGTCACAAAATTTTATGAACTTTTGGCTGATGAATTAAGGTCCGTTATCATGGATGATTCATCGAGGTACACCAAATCTGTAGATGACATGGTGTTTGACGAAATTGATGACGCTGCTGGTCTTAATTTCAGCCAATGGTATAGCTTCGGTCCATTTGGAGAAGTAGTCGGTTATTGCCAGTATGAACCGATGTCCTCTAGAAGAAGGAGGATTGATGGGACCGATGATGTCCATGCCCCAAGCTTCAAAAGGCCAGGAAGCAGCAGTCGGATGAAGGAATTCTGATGGTTGATGAATAAAATCTGCATGGATTTGACAAGCTCGACACTTACTTGCATATTCGATGGCGTCAGATACCATAGAGGGCCAATAGTAACCCATGCGTCGGATACGATCCTGCAGTTTAGGACCGGGTTGATGTGCTCCGCAGACACCGTCGTAAGCTTCACGTAATACTTGCTTTGCTTCATCACCAGCAAAACAACGCAAAAGTAGGCCGTCATAAGTTCGCCGTAGAGAGTTTTGGTGGTCTGATTGTAGTAGAATCGTAGAGACCGCCGACGAATACTCGTAGCCTCCTTTGGATCTTCAGGGAGTATGTCATGGACTACGAAGTCGATGAAGGGAGCTCTCCAATCTTCACTGGTAACATTGACTTCAGTAAGATTACTGAACTCAATATTACGATTGTTTTCGATGCAGAACAATTCCCGATTAGAGATAACCACCACCTGCTGTCTTTTGATAGGGATGGCTAAAACTGCTACGAGATTGGCCAAAGCATCTGCCTCAGTATTGCAAGCTCGTCGTACATATTCGATGAAGAAGGCTTTGAATGATGTAGCCATGTTGATTACCGCTTCAAAGTAAGGCACTAGATCTTGATGGCGAACTTCATAGGTTCCTCTAACCTGGTTAACAACCAGCTTAGAGTCACCATAGACTTCAAGATATTCGACGTTCAGTTGTTTAGCTAGCTGAAGGCCGATGAGTAGAGCATTGAATTCTGTCACGTTGTTGGAACACGGTTCATCTAAGGAGTAGGCTCTTTGAATAGCTGAACCGTCGGGAGAAATAAGGACAACTCCAACTCCTGCGACAATGGCACCATTGGATCCAATCCTGGATGCACCGTCAAAGAATAGACGCCAAGTAGGAAATTCTTCGGAGATCATATTTGATTCCAATGTCTCGTCTGGAATTTCATCGTAGAGTTTGGATGTCTCTGAAACAGGATGAGCTGCTAAGAAATCCGTCAATGCTTGACCTTTGACAGACTTTTGAGGAACATATACCATGTCATATTGGGCTAGCAGAATGGCCCATGTAGCCAGCCGAAAATTGAGTGTACTAGGCTTCTTCATCAGTACCCGAAGAGGATTAACTCGAGATATGACATGAATAGTTTGGCCAATGATGTAATATCAAGTCTTTTGAACAGTAAACATAAGAGCTAGGCATTCCTTTTCAACCGGACTATAACGGTGTTCGGCACCAATCATAGTATGACTGAGATAATAGATAGCTTGTTCGTGGCCTTCTTTATTCTTTTGGGCAAGTAAAGCACCCAATGAATGGTCCATAGTACGGACATACATTAAGAATGGTATGCCAGAGATTGGTGGCACCAAGACTGGTGGATTCATGAGATACCGCTTTATGTCGTCAAATGCTCGTTGACATTCTTTAGTCCAAATAAAAGATACATCCTTCTTCATTAGTTGAGTAAATGGTCTGCAGCGTCCAGACAGATTCGAAATGAATCTCCTGATGTACGTAAGTCGACCTTGGAATCCTCGTAGCTCTTTTAGGTTGCGTGGAGGACGCATCTCTTGAATAGCTTTGATCTTCTCGGGATCCACGTGTATACCCTTAGAGGTAATGACGAAGCCGAGAAATTTGCCACTAGAGACACCTAAGAATGACTTGGTGGAATTCATTTTGAGTTGATGTTGGCGCATGAGGTTGAAGATAGTTCTCAAGTCTTGGATGTGATCTTCCTTTAGACGACTTTTGACAGCGATATCATCGACGTAGCATTCGACAGTCTTGCGCAGATGATCTCGAAATATGGTACTCATAGCTCGTTGGTATGTTGCACCAGCGTTCTTGAGACCAAATGGCATTACAATATAGCAGTAGACTCCGCGAGGAATGCGGAAAGAAGTGTGTTTTTCGTCTTCAGGATTCATCCAAATTTGATTGTATCCGGAGAATCCGTCCATGAAAGATATTCTTTCGAACCCACAGGTGTTGTCAATCATGACGTCTGTGATAGGGAGAGAAAATTTATCTTTTGGACATGCTTCAGTAAGATCCCGAAAGTCGATGCAGACTCAAACTTTGCCGGTTTTTTTTAGAACTGGGACAACATTGGCTACCCAATCAGGATGCTGCTCTTCTCGGATAAAGCCACAAGTGATGAGCTTCTTGACTTCATCATCGATTGCATCCATCATTTCTTGCTTGAAGCACCGTTGTTGCTGTTTGACCGGTTTTGTATTCGGCAAGATGTTCAATTTGTGAGTAGCAATTTTGGGATCTAGACCTGGCATGTCTTCATAGCTCCAGGCAAAGACGTCTATGTATTCCTGAATAAGAATAATTAATTCTTGCTTATCTGCCTCTGGAAGATTCTTGCTAATGAATATTGGACGAGGTGACCCGCTCTCTCCTACATCAATTTGAACCAATTGATCTTCGGTAGGAGGTTCTATTTGTTCGAATCAGAGTTCCCATTGGGTGTCCATTCGTTGAGCCCAAGGATCTGTTTCAGGACTTTCTTCAACATCCTCGTCATAGCCTTCTTGAAGTTCGACGGAGACCATGTTAGAAGATACAGTCAATCGATGAACTTGACCGATGCTGGTGTCAGAATCCCATGATCTGGAATCAGAAGAGTTAGAGCGCTCTTCACTATTAGATTCAGAGGCTGCTGGGGATAATATCGGAGGGAAAGCATATCCAAGACCTCTTTTGGTCATGCTATAGTATATCTCTGACTTTTCTTTCGGCACAGCCGTACGGATAGGAGTTTTTCTACCTTTACCGTAGTTGAGGCCACTCTTGAAGTCATAACCCATCTTTCGAATGATGTCTTTTGATTGTTGACTGTAACGACGGAGTTGAAGATGTCCCATGTCGTTACTTTTGCTATCATCCGTATAACTGAATTGTTGTTCCGGTCCTTTACTAAAAAGTATAGGACTCTCGCCTTTCTTTCGAGCGGGAACAATACGATATGAATCATTTGGATGTTCGAGTAAGACTTCTGTTTGAAGAGATTGTACAACTCCCATTGTAAATGATTGAAAGCTATCTAACATATCCAAATAGAACTTAGCATGATAAATGACATCAGTATACTGGAAAGTAAATGCTTTTTCATTGATTTGTACATTTGTATTTACAGCAGGACCTTTAGCCTTAGCAAGCTTGGTCAGATTGATTACAAGAGGGGGAGAAGAAGAACGTGGAGGAGGATTGGCCTTATTACGACGGAGGTCGATAACAAGTGGCTCAGAGGAGGTGAGCTGCCTTTTTTCCTTGTTATGAGATAAATCAATAACAAGTGGCTCAGAAGAGGTGAGCTGCCTTTTTTTCTTATTACGACGTAAGTCTATAACAAGTGGCTCAGAAGAGGTGAGCTCCCTTTGATCCTGATCATCATCAGTTGGTTGCTTCTGAACTGGAAAGTGAATAGCCAGTGGCTTGGAGGACTGAGGACGAGAAACACGCCCTTTGACAGGTATGATGAGGGTGTCATTAGGCACTGCTTCTTGCTCTTCTTCAGTGTCCAGAGACAACAATACCTTCATGAATTCATCCTTGTACATACGAGCATTGTTGCAGTATGCTTCGACGCCTTTGAAAGGATAGAGATCAGCAACCTCCTTTTGCACCTCTCCATTGTCATCGACATATTTGAAACATTGATGGAGAATCGAAGGAACAATGTTATGCTCGTGCAGAAATGGTCTTTCCAACAGAGCATTGTAAGAACAACCATGGTTGTCAATGATGTAGAAGGTCACCTTTGTGCGAAGATTGCCTATTTGGAATTTTAGGCGAATCTTGCCCAGAGGCTCACTCCTTCCCTGATTGAACCCGAGGATGGTGGTGATTATACTGGAAAGACTATGCACCGGGATCTTCAATGCATCCAACATTGTCTTCGGCATGATACTGAGAGCAGACCCTGGATCTTTCAAAATATGATCGACTTTCATCGAGTCGACGTATCCTGTATAGTATAGAGGACGGTCGTGCCTATTATCTTCCATCAACATGTCATCCTGTGTGAAAGTTATGTTTGAAATTAACTCTAACACACTATGACAATGGAGATAAGAGACTGGTTCTGCTTTTGGCTTCTTTAGCAGGGCTAGACAGGTTTCTGTATGCATGAGAGCCTCACTTAGAGTTTCCCGAGTCTCTTTGGAGAGGCGCAAGAGCTCGAAGATTGAAAGCCGTGCCGGTGTATTGGCTAACTGAGCCAAGATATCGAAGTTGTAAGGCTTTTCAAGTCTGAAAGGAGATGACTTCTTCAAAGGTTTATCGAAGCAGATTTGTTGTTTGCCTTTGTCAGTGACCGTTGGCTTGGGAGGAGTGGACTCTACAACTGATAAAGAAGCAGAAGGAATATCCTCAGTGGAAGCAGGCTGCACTGGAGCAGGCTCAAAAGAAGAAGCAGGATTCTCTTGAGCTTCGGGGTAATCCTTTAGATAGGCTTTCCCTGATCTGGTGCCCAGCAGAATTTCTTCGTCAACTATGGGGTCAAAAGACACCATATTGCAAGTCTTTGTCTTGCCCTTGGACCGGTCCTTCTTCTTGGAGGAAGAGGAAAGTTCGAACTCTGAAGCAAGATCCGGATGAATCCACATAATCTCGCCATTATCAAGAGACAAGAGGACGAGACCTTCACTTCGTGGAGGAGGGAGATTCTCGATCTCAAGAGTAGCTTTGGGGATAGGAATGATACCGTACTGTACCATCTGCGGTGGGAAGTCACCGAATTGAACTGAGACCATGTTTATGGTAACAGTCTTCTCGTCTTGCTGCAAAGTGACAACACCAGCGTTGACCAGCTCCTGAATTTTGCCTTTGAGCACATAACATGCTCGAGTGGGATGCCCAATGAACCTGTGATAAATACAGTACTTAGGGTGATCAGTCTTACCGACTTCATCAGGCTTCTTGGGATCTGGAAGCTGAAGCTTATTGCTTTTGATCAAGCAATCAAAAATGCTCACGGTGTCATTCTCGTCAAAAGAGTACTCTACTTTCGGACGAGGTTCCCTTGGTGGAGGTGCTGAAGGAGTAGAAGTGGTCGTAGGTGGAGCCACATTAACCGCCAGAGATTCTTTGTTCTTCAAGTTGATATTCAAAGTTTTTTTTCCCTTGCGGTTGTTCTGGCCATTACCACCACCCGATGTCTGGTGTTCATCCCGATCGGGGTTAGACATTTGTACCCCTAGCTGTTTGAATTTATCAGCGCTAACTTCAGCTGCTTTAGCGTTGACAATAAAGGATGGCCAATCTTGGAACTGAGTTGACCCCGTCCACATGCTGATGATATGCAAAAGATTTGCCTTGCAAGTGTCTATGGTGACAGCAACCGGAGTTCCAAGAGGCATTTTCAAAGCTTCTCGGCGGAACCTTTCAATAAAACTCTCAGCAGTTTCATTGTGTTTTTGTTTGATTTTATTGAGGGATGACATGGTCATGTCGTTGATCCCCTCATAGAATCGTTCCAAGAAGATTTGTTTTAAACCTGAGAAGGAGGTGATACAACCATCGGGCAAACTTCTGTACCAATCGTATGCTACTCTGGCTAAACAACCGACGAATACTCTGGTAAGAAGAGCGTCATTTGGCTGAAGTTGGACTGTCATAACCTCAAAGTGGTTAATGAACTGACTGAAAGAAGTACTGCAATCAAACAGCGAGATTGTTGGAATCTTGTACTTTGGAGAAAATGGGACTTCCTTCCATTCAACTGGGTAGGGTTGCTTAATCTCCAACCTCTGCAAGTTGTCCTTCTCTTTGAAGGCCTCGAACTGAGTGCGCAGGAGCTTGACAGCTTCATTGGCATCTTCCACTGACGTAGAAGGAGCAGGCTGAGTCACAGTGTTAGGAGGAGGAACAGCGTGGTAAGCACTACCCCCAGCACCTGACTGACTGGGTGTAGGTTGGATTTGTACATGAGGTACTTGAGGAGATGCTACCCCCAGCCCTGTATTAACAGGCACCGACGATGCTATAATTTCAGGATTTGCAGGAGGTACGGTCGGTGGTACTGTATGCTGGGCTACAATGATAGAATGCATACTTGCAACCATTTCGGCCATGGTCTTCAGCTTGTCTTCTAGTACAGCTATTCGTTGTTCTTGACTAGCTGAACTGGAAGCATCGGGATCTTCAGTGACAACATAATCTGTCACTTCTCTAGGTACAGTAGAGGATACTGTCTGTTCTGAACTTTTACTGTATGCATCATAGTCAGAGAAGGAATCATCTCCTGAATGAGAATGAAGGAGATGACGGGAAGGATCTTGAAGATTCCTTTGACCGATTGTGTCTCGGCTTCGGGATCGGGTATGTTGGAATACTCCTTCAGAAGATTCTTGGAGTAAATCCAAATACCGCTGGCTTGGCTTGCGAGGTTTCCCGTCCTTGGAGCACTTCCTACCCCCAGTGTCTCTGGAAGTCATGTTGACAGAAGCGTACAAAATTTCGTCTTCATCTTCTGACATAGGTTCAGAGTTTATAAAGTTCAGACGATCGAAGACAGATCGTCTTGTTGTTTGACAACAACACTTGATGACCACTTTGTGATTACGATGGTGTCCAAGTGGTTGCACTGGAGGTGATGAGATGTTGTCCCGTTTTTGCTTGAGGTGTTCTCGAAGATCAGGAACAGTGACGGGACGAGAAAAAGTTCGAGGGATGTGTTCTTTGACAATATTCGGAACATGGTTTCGGTTCTTCATATGTTTTGTCCCTTGAGTGTACAGGAAAGTACTCATTTCATTGGCATAGGTGTCCGGATTTTTGATCCTGGAAGTTTTGCTTCTGATACTGGTTGGTCTTCGGCATTGGCTGTTTGCGTTTCACCGAAGTTGGTCTATTGAGATAAGTTCTTAGATCAGCAAACTCACCCCCAGGGGTTTCTGTCTGAGACACCAGCAATTTTCTCTGTCTTGAACAGGATATCTTGAGAGTTGGGAGATCTTGGAACTCTGCTACCGGAGTAGACAGAATACCTCTCTGATCAGTACACTTTTCTTTGGCAAGGAGAGAAGAAGAATCCTTGTTGGAGAGAGTTCTTGTACTGACTGGTGCCGAAGCACGTTCAGATTGATCTTCTACGGTAAAAACCGAGGAAGACAGAGAAAAGACCAAAGGGCCTTTTCCTTTGTTTTGTGAAGAAGGGTTAGCTAAAGAGCGTTTCCCTCTGTTGTCTTCCAAGTCGTAGGACGAGGAAGTTTGAGAAAAGACCAACGGGCCTTTTCCTTTGTTCTGAGGAGGAGGAATAGCCAAAAGACTATCCCTAGTGGATTGCGTAGGAACAACAGGGTGCTTGAGAAGAGGAGCAGAGCTTTTCCCTTTGCTGTGAGAAGAGGAGAGATTAGCCAAAGGGCCATCTCTCTTAGACTGCGCTGGCGCAGTTTGTGTAGGGATTGAAGTAGTTGTTGGCGCACTGGCAGGTTGCACATGAGTAACTCTGGCAGAAGGTCTTCTGGCTACAGTCTCAGCAACTTGCACAGCAGGAATCTTGTTGCCAGAGTGTTTGGGTTGCACTCTAGTTGCTGGAGTGGTGGATTGTGCAGGCAGATTTGCAGCCAACTGCGCCAAAGGAATAAGAGTCTTGCACTTTGACAGAGCAGCATAGGAAGTAGGTTGTGCACTGGAAAGGGGAGCAGCATACTGCACATGAGCAGTAGCAGTAGACTGCACAACATAGACAACAGCCTTAGGAACAGAGGCAGTGGACTGCGCAGCAGGCTGAACAGCAGAAGTAGTGGACTGCGCAGCAGTCTTAGGGACCCACACTGGGTGAACTTTCCTTGTGGCAGAAGTTGTTGCAGTACGAGGGGTGGTCCTGGAGTTAATCATCGCCTCGTAGGCCGTCTGGTTGACCTTTACAACCAGCGTCTTCTGCGTCTTTCCGATAGATGCCACGTCACATTGAGTTGTCACTTCCTCGTCGGAGGAGAAAGTCGTCCCCAGCAGAGTCACCATTTTGTTTGCAAAAACAAAAGTTTATCTTTATTTCAACAAACTTTGTAAGAAGATTACAAGAATTCTGGAAAAGTACAACTATAGGAATCCGATCGAATGACGATCGCTTTATCCCTTGGATAAAGTGAACTTTGAAGACGGTAGCCTCTGAAGATTGCAGCAGTACTTTGGCAAGAACTCCTGATCTCTGGTGATGATTTCAGATGTATATGTGTGATCCCCTCTAGGAAGGACTTGAAACTCTATTTATAGAGTTCTAGAAATAACTACTTTTTAGTTATTCTGGATTACGCAAGATGGATTGCGCATGCATTGGACCGCGCAGACATCAGACTGCGCTGGCATTTATTTGATCGTGGGCCAACTGTATTAGACACATGGCATTATTTGATTGAAATGCGCATGATCATGTACAGACGGTTACCACGTAGTGAGTCATTGATGGCATGAAGGCCATGTGTACTTTGTCAGTTGTCTTGATAGAGTGCGCCACCTGAATTGAGCTGGCTTCAAGTTGCACTAGGATGGACCACGCTGCAAAGAGTCTGGCCAATTGTGCTGCATGTACAGCTGTCCTTGAGCGCTGTGCTTCACGATAAACGAACAGTTTTCTCGTTCTCCGTTCTGTCAATTGTCAGAAGATCTGATTCTCTGTCAGATAATGATGACAAGGCCACGTCAGCTCGCGCACTTGAATGAGTGTGCAGTTCAGCCTGCACAATCGAGTTGTTGCGCAATCTGTCTCCTGTGCAGTTCACTTAAAGGATACCCAATTTGATTTTCATGACTTCTTTGATGGGTGCAACTTGATTTTTAGGACCTATACATACTTGCGACCATTTCAGCCATGGTCTTCAGCTTGTCTTCCAGTGCAGCTATTCGTTGTTCTTGATTTGCTGAACTAGAAGCATCTGGGTCTTCAGTGACAACATAAGCTGTCACTTCTCTAGGTACAGTAGAGGACAATGTCTGTTCAGAACTTTCGCTGTATGCATCATAATCAGAGAAGGAATCATCTCGTGGGTGAGAAGTAGGAAGATGACTAGAAGGATCTTGGAGAAGATTCCTTTGACCGATTGTGTCTCGGCTTCGAGATCGGGTTTGTCGAAATACTCCTTCAGAAGATTCTTAGAGTAAATATAAGTACCGCTGGCTGGGTTTACGGGGCTTGCCGTGTTTGGAGCACTTTCTACCCCCAGTGTCTTGAGAAGCCATGTTGACGGAAGCATACAACACTTCGTCTTCATCTTCTGACATTGGTTCCGAAGTTGTAAAATTTAGACGATCGAAGACAGATCGTTTTGTTGTCTGGCAACAACACTTGATGACAACCTTGTGATTACAATGGTGTTCAACTGGTTGAACTGGAGGTGTTGAGATATTGTCCCGCTTTTGCCTGAGTTGCTCTCGGAGGTCAGGAACAATGACGGAACGAGAAGAAGTCTGAGGGATATGTTCTTTGACCACATTCGGAACATGGTTCCGGTTCTTTAGATGTTTTGTCCCGTGAGTATATAAATAAGTACTCACTTCGTTAGCATAGGTGTCAGGATTTTTCATCCTAGAAGTTTGCCTCTGATGCAGGTTCATCTTCGGCATTGGCTGCTTGCATTTCGCCGAAGTTGATGTAGACCGAGATCTATTGAGATAATCCCGTAGATCAGCAAACTCACCCCCAGGGGTTTCTGTCTGAGACACCAGTAATTTTCCTTATTTTGAGCGGGATATCCGGAGAGTTGGGAGATCTTGGAGTTCAGTTACCGGAGTAGGAAGAATACCTCTTTGATTAGTACATTTCCCTTTGGCAGGGAGAGAAGAACTCTTGTTTGAGAGAGTTCTTGTACTGATTGGTGCCGAGCCACGTTCAGATTGATCTTCTGAGGTAAAGACCCGGGAAGATTGAGAAAAGACCAAAGGACCTTTTCCCTTGTTTTATGAGGAAAGGTTGGCTAAAGAGCGTTTCCCTCTGTTATCTTCCAAGTCGTGGAACGAGGAAGTTTGAGAAAAGACCAACGGGCCTTTTCCTTTGTTCTGAGGAAGGGAAGGCACAGTCAACAGACTACCTCCAGTGGATTGCGCTGGAGCAACAGGGTGCTTGGGAAGAGGAGCAGAGTTTTTCCCCTTGCTGTGAGAAGAAGGGAGATTAGCCAAAGGGCTATCCCTATTAGACTGCGCTGGAACAGCTTGCGCAGAGGTTGAAGTGGCAACAGGCGCATTGGCTGATTGTGCTTGGAAAGCTTTGACAGATGGCCTTTTGGCTACAAAAACTGTAGTTTGTGCAGCAGGAGTCCTTGCTTCAGTGGATTGCGCAGGAGGGAAGAAGGTCACCAACTGCGCCAGAGGAAGAGGGGTCTTGGACTTTGCCATAGCAGCATAGGAAGTGGCTTTCGCGGCAGCAAGAGGAGCAGTGCACTACGCAGGAGCTCTGGCATGCGCTTTGGTAGCGCGGGTGGTATTTTGTGCAAGGACAAAAGAGTACTGGTTCTTTGGCAGCAGAGACAGCAGACTGCGCAGAGGACTTCGCAGAGGATTGCGCAGAGGACTTCGAAGTCCACAATGAATGGACCTTGCTCTTGGCAGAGGCCATAGTGCGCCGAGTAGCCCCAGAGGTGATCATCGCTTCATAGGCAGTCTGGTTGACCTTCACAACCAGCGTCTTCTGCGTCTTTTCGATAGACGCAACGTCACATTGAGTTGTCACTTCGTCGTCGGAGGAGAAAGTCGTCCCCAGCAGAGTCGCCATTTTGTTTGCAAAAATAAAAGTTCTTTTATTGCACAAACTTTATAAGAAGATTACAATTAAATTCTGAAAAAGTACAACTATAGGAATCTGATCTGAAGACGATCACTTTATCCCTTGGACGATGTGAACTTTGAAGACGATAGCCTCTGAAGAATGCAGCAGCATTTGGACAAGAACTCCTGATCTCTGGTGATAATAATGATCTGATCTCTTCAATGAAGGACTTGAAACTATATTTATAGAGTTCTAGAAATAACTAATTTGTAGTTATTCTGAATTACGCAGGCTGGATTGCGCAGGCATTGGACTGCGCAGACTACCAGTTGCGCTGGCTTTTGGTGGTTACTCAATCATGGGCTAACTGTATTTAGATGCGTGGCATTGTCTGATTGAAATACGCTTTGTCGTGTACAGAAAGCTGCCACATGTTGAGCAATTGATGGCATGTAAGCCACGTACAAAATGTTAGTTATCTTGATGGATCGTGCCACTTGAACAGCGCTAGCTTCAGACTGCGCTGGGATCGAACTGTGCTGAAGAGGATCTGGTAGACTGTGCTTCGGTTGGGCTGGCAGATTGCGCTAGGAGTTGACAGCTGGACCGTGCTAGGATTTGGACAGCTGTCCTAGAATACGGCGCGGCTCGAGAAACAAAGAGGCTCCTCGCCTTTCGGGCTGTCAGTTGTCAGAAGATCTGATTTTGTGTCAGGTAATGATGACGTTGCCACGTCAGCATAGCGCGCTTGGATATTGGCACAGTTCAACCTCGCGCAATTGATTTGTTGCGCAGTCTGCTTCCTGCGCAGTTCATTGAAGGGTGTGCAATTTGATTTTTATTGCTTTTTTGATGGGTACAACTTGATTTTTAGGACCTACAAGATCCTTGGAGGATTCTGGGTCACAAAAATCTAAAAAAAATTTGTAACAACAGCAAACGAATGTAGTACTTCTAAAAAAAAGGTACAAATCGAATTGCTAGGAGTAACAGCGATAACAGGCGATGGATGGATTAAAAGTCTGCTAGGGTGAATATTCACCATTGCTCAAAGCTTGATTCGTCCCATACGAACAGCTTCCAGGAACCAGCAAGTTCGATAGAGAACTTTGGAACACTCCGCTCATCTGACTCCTCGGATGGCAGCGGACGGTGGTGCTCTGCTTCTCCTCTCTTTCAAACTCTGTAGAAATTCGTAAGAAATTGTGTTAAGAAACACTTATGTTTTCTGTGTACCGAGAGAGAGAGAGAGAGAGAGAGAGAGAGAGAGAAGAGAAGCTTTTATAACCCCGCTCTGTAACCGCCCAGTTAGCAACATGTTCGGGATGTGGAAAGAAACAGACTCGAATATACTGTACCTGTTCAATCGTACACAGACACGATCTGAGTTAAATGGCGCACAGCGTGCGCCACCTGCACAATACGCACACAACGCCAACTGCGCCACGCGCACACCGCACACACAGTGTCAACAGTACAACATGTGCAGCGCGCACAACACACGCACCGCGCATAAAGCGTCAACAGCGTATCCTGCGCACCGCACGCAACACGCACACCGTACACATATTGCCACTAGCGCAACGCGCGCACAACGCCACTAGCGCAACGCGCGCACAGTGCCACCTGTCAAACACGCATAACATACGTACAACACGACCAGCGCAACGTACGTACCTTCCCACACGCGCAACCTGTGCACCGTGTACCAACCGTCGGGCAAACTGCAGCGCCAACTGTTGCACCATCTGGATGCGCTATCGGCCAGCGTAAACTGGCACACAAACGACTGTGCAAGAGGCTCACGCAACGAGCATACTATGCACCTAGTGACTATGCTGACGTGCTAAGTGCAAAGTGTGCCAACAAAATGCCATATTACGCCTCATGAGCCCATGAGTCCGAGTCCGAGTCACTATGCCCCTACGGGACTTAGCTCCAATGGAATAATTTTAGGAGCAAAAATTATTAAGCTTATCATGGAGTCTTACCCTTACCTCCTAGTAAAATCATCCACATGGTTTCCTCCTTAGGGTCACCACCCCATGTGCATATCCCAACAACACACACCAAGTATATATGTTGAGATACCTCATGATGCTTTTCCAATGTGGGACTAAACTTCACTAGGCATGTTGAGAGCAAGTTCTCTACATGTCAAGAAAAATCTCCAACAATCCCCCACATATCTCAATATATGGGTTTGAGTGTTCCCCACAGTAACTGTCCATCATGCACTAGAAGATATGTCACTGACGACTTGAATCTTTCTGCATGGGTCAAACAACAGACTATAATACAAGAATGGGCTAAGCCTTGCATTCTGTACCATAGTTGAAATTCTTTCCACTCACACAATGTAGTTACATGTACTTCTGGCTGCACATTAAAGGCCATGTGCTAGCCTGGTTTTAATGTATAATTTTTGGCTTCTACAAGTTTATCCTCAAGAGACGGCCAGCTATCTATGTCCATACACTATAGGTGAGTTCTTTATTAAAGAGACATAGCATAAAGCCTTGCGCTTCTCTTGCGGTGCTACGCCGCTATGACATGGCCTAAAGCCGAGGCATTACCCCTACCGGGAACCTCATCGTACTGTCATACTACTGTAGCATGAGGTCACAGCCTATTTGAAGTGTCATACTACCTAGCATGAAGCCTTAGGCTCCCTTGCGGTGTTACGTCGCAACGACATGGCTTGCAAGGCCGAGGCTTTACCCCTATCCGGGTACCTCATCGTAGTGTCGTGCCACTGTAACATGAGGAATACCTCCCCTTTGTATTGTTGACTAACCCTCTTTAATTTTATCATACATCATTAGGTTGTCTGCCTATTTGTGGTGCTACTCTGCTGTGACTTGGCTCGCAATGCCGAGATATTACCCCTTTCGGAAACCTCATGGTGGAGTCACCCCACTGTACCATGGAGTTTCACTCCTTGTAGTGCTGTGCTACCGTAATTCCTGTAAAGCACACCAGACATTCACTCTGCCTGAGAACTCATTAAGGCGTTTAAGCCAACCTCCCACGGGATCCGTTTTTCGTAGAAAACAATAGTAGACAACATTGGTTGTAGGTCCGTAACCTCTCTATGTCATAAAGGACAAGTACCCACTGTTTCTAATATTCTTCCGATTAATTGTCCTCCCTTGAACCAAAAGCTAGATGCTTAGTAGATTTCTCTTTGAACTAATAGCATAAAACTTTATGGTAGGATTACAATAACACAATATCAGAATGCCTTCAAGCCCATTTTTCTTGCTGTATCATCGACCAGCTGGCTCTTGAGGCCTTGGTGAACGGATCCGCCAGGTTCTCCTGACTCCGAACATTAATCACTGCAATAATATATCTCTTGATGAGATCATGTACTACCCTGTGTTTTAACCGCGCAGTCCTCTTCTTTCCGTTGAAGAGGTCATTTGATGCCACCGTCGCAGTCGCCTGGTTGTCGTAGTATATCGGTATTGTCGGTATTTGTGTCCCAACCACTGGAAGATCATACATGAGCTCCCGAAGCCATTCTGCTTCCTCCGCTGCGGTATCAAGTGCAAAGAACTCAGATTCCATAGATGACCGCAAGAGCATAGTCTGCTTCTTCGACTTCCACGATATAGCAGCTCCATCCACTATAAAAATAAATCCACCCGTGGACATCTCGCTCTCCAACTCTGAGCACCAGCTGGCATCTCTGAAGCCTTTCACTTCCAGCGGATCTCCGCTGTAGTGCAGTTCATATGTCTGAGTCTTCTTCACATATCTCATAACCCGTTTCACAACTTTCTAGTGCTCAATACCTGGGTTGCTCGTGAAACGACTAAGCATTCCTATGGCAAAAGCTATGTAAGACCTTGTGGCAGTAGTAGCATACATCAAACTCCCGATAACGCCTACATACTCCAGCTTCCTGATGCTTTTCCTTGAATTAGGCTTCAGTTTCAGATCACAGCTATAAGGCGTATCGATCCCTGGAAGATCCTGATACCCGTAGTGTTTGATCATCTTCTCAATATAATAAGACTGTGACAGCGCTAGTCCAGTATCTGTCTGGATGATCTTGATCCCTAAGATCATATCAGCTTCCCCAAAGTCCTTCATACTGAACTTGCTCGAGATGAACTTCTTTGTCTCCGTGACACAGCCTATATACCTAGGATTAGCATGTCGTCCACGTACAGACAAACGATTACACCTCTTCCATCAGCGAACTTTGTGTAAACACAATTATCCGTCTCGCTAACCCTGTAGCCATTTAACCTTATAACCTTGTCAAACTTTTCATGCCACATCTTGGGAGCTTATTTAAGACCGTACAAGGATTTCACCAACTTGCAGAATTAGTCTTTAAAACCCTTGACGACAAATCCCTCCGATTGTTTCATGTAAATCTCTTCGGTCAGCTCGCCATTTAGGAAAGCCATTTTCACATCCATCTGATGTATCACCATATTATGTATTGCTGTGAGAGCAATCAACATTCTGATGCTGGTCATCTGGGCTACCGGAGCATACATGTCAAAGTAGTCGATCCCCTGTTTCTGAGAAAATTCCTTGGCTACCAACCTTGCCTTGAACTTGTCAATAGTTTTATCTGCTTTCATCTTCTTTTTGAAGATCCATTTACATCTGATGGATTTTGCTCCTTCAAGAAGATCAACCAACACCCAAGTGTTATTTGAGATGATAGAATCAATTTCATTGTCAATCGCCTTCTTCCAGAAAACCGCATCTCTGGTATTCATCGCCTTATCATAGGTAAACGGATCTGCTTCCATATGATAGGTCATTTCTGAAGTCCTTCGGCTTCCTCACACGCTTAGCTGACGGCTCAGCTAGTTCTGGTTCAACCATTGTTTCAAGAACAACATCTTCTTGGACTACATCCTCATTAAAAACTTTAGTTTTCTGTGCACCCTCATTGTTCTCCGAAATATCCACAAGAACAATGTTCTTGTGTCTTGCAAATTTGTCTTTAAAATATTCTGTGTCTCGAGATTCAATAATATGGTTTGACTCAATATCAAGAAATCTTCGAGCATCACTCGACATAACCCAAGAAGATCGTCTTTGTAGTCCTTATCCCAAGCTTCTGAATCTTTGGATCTAGAAGCTTCATATATGCCAGACACCCCACACTCGAATGAAATTCAAGTTAGGCCAGACCTTGAATGAGAGTTCATGAGGAGTAACGTCTGAAGTTGCATGAGGCACTCTATTTATTATAAAAGTGGCCATCAATGCAGCTTCTCCCCAGTAGCACTTTGGAAGACCTGTAGTCAACAGCATTGAGTTTATCATTTCTATAAACGTTCTATTCTTCCTCTTTGCTACTTCGTTTGATTGAGGAGAGTACGGAGCAGTGGTCTCGTTGACAATTCTATATTCTTTGCAGAATGATACGAATTTATGAGACCGGTACTCTTCACCTCGATCACTTCTTATTCTCTTGAGTTGTTGTTCAGTCTACCGCTCAGCTTCGGCCCTGAACTCCTTGAACTTCTCGAATGCTTCGTCTTTAGCCTTCAGCAAGTAGATGAACGCATACTTTGAGAAGTCATCGATGAAGGTTATGAAATACTTTATCCCGGCCTTTGTAGAGAACTGTTTGAAGTCACAGATATCGGAGTGTACCAACTCCAGAAGATCTGTACTTCGATTAATCCAAGGAAAGGGTTTCCTTGTGATCTTCGTTTGAGCACAA
This sequence comes from Iris pallida, assembly GCA_029216955.1. Lineage (NCBI taxonomy): Eukaryota > Viridiplantae > Streptophyta > Magnoliopsida > Asparagales > Iridaceae > Iris > Iris pallida. The sequence continues at coordinate 26,095 of JANAVB010021048.1, forward strand.
ACTTCACATTTCTCTACCTTACCCCCATATTTGGAGATAAGTCCTAGACTAGACATTTTGTTTATTCGTTTATAATGAACATGTCCTAGCATATTATACTACAACTCAAATGTATAAGCAGAAGAAGGAGTGATTGCATTAATTACATTGGATTGATTTAAAAGCTGAATTTTAGAAAATTTCTTCGGTATAAAAAGCTTTTCTGAAATATGTTCCCTTAATGGACATCACCATCTGGCCAGCATTGATGTCCATCCTGAGGCTTGCATTGCAGAGTAGGCCTCTCGAGATCAGGTTCTTTACGATAGCAGGTTCATGCTTTACACCTTGAAGCGTCAGAGACTTCCCCGAAGTCAGCTTCAAAACAATCGTCCCGATCTCGAGCACTTCAGTTTGTGCCTAGTTCGCTACCATAACCACTTTAGAAATTGGTATATAGGTGGTGAACTACACCTTGCTGGAGCAGACATGGCAGGTGGCCCCAGTGTCTGCCCACCAGTCAGAGTCAGCCTCTACCGCAGTGACCTGCACAATCATTGCAACAACGTCAATGATTATAGAAACCTTGCTAGGCTCACCTTGCTCTGATTGCTTGGTCTTCGCTTTGCATTCACTCTTGAAGTGGCCCTTCTTGCCACACTTGAAATAAGGCATCTGAAACTTTGCCTTCTTTTGCTTGAAGGAGGTCCCCTTCACATTCAGATTGTTGGGGTCCTTCTTCTTGTTATGGGAAGCCGGATGCTTTCCCCTTGGTTCCTTGGTGTGAACCAAATTGGCGTTGGCCAATTATTTGAACAGTGCGTCCACCTTCAGTTGAGCCCTCATTTGGTCCTCAACATAGACTTTCTGCAGGAGATCTTCCAAACTGATCTCCATCTTCTTCCTATGCATGTTTGCATATAACATGCTCCACCCAGCGAGGAGCTTAAAGACGATCCCTCCAACAACAAACTTGTCGGGAAGGGGTATCGTCTCATCTTCCAACTTCTGTCGCAGCTTCAGGAACTCCTTCACCTGCAGCAGCATTGGCTTCTCGTCTTCAAAGAACCACTTGCGATATTTTTCAACTACAAATATCTTGCTACGGTTCTTATCATCCTCGTGCAATTTCTCCAGAGACTCCCAAATCTCTCTGGCAACAGTCTTCTTTGAATATAATTCTGCAAGGAAATCTTCCATAGCATTTAGGATCATAAGCCTACAAATGCTATTGTCCCTTCTCCACTTGGCTTGGTTCTTAGTAGCCGCAGAAATTACGGCTGTAGATCCAGTTTCTAGAATAGTAGGTTCCTCCTCAAATAGCACTTGATCAACATTAGATAACTGAATATTGAGGCTAACCTTTATTTTCCAGATTTGATAATATTCATCATCAAATTGCTCTAACTTTGAGAAGTTAGGATTGACTAGCGAAGCATGAAAGTTTTTCATCGGTGGAAAATCAAGCTTTGAGATTATTAGTCCCGGGACATAATTTTTGATAGAAAACTAAGAAATGAAACGATTGTAAAAACAATGTTTCGATGCAACACTTCAAAGAAGGTGCAAAACAGAGATCCTTGGAGGATTCGGGGTTACGAAAGTCTAAATAAAATTTGTAACAGCAGCAAACGAATGTAGTACTTCTAAAAAGAAGGTACAAATCGGATTCCTAGCAGTAGCAACGATGACAGGCGATGGATGGATTAAAGGCCTGCGGGGGTGAATGATCACCTTTGCTCAAAGCTTGATTCGTTCCACACGAACAACTTCCAGGAACCAGAAAGTTCGACGGAGAACTTTGGAACACTCCGCTCTTCTAACTCCTCGGATGGTAGAGGACTCCTGCGCTAAGTGGTGCTGGTGCTCTACTTCTCTTCTCTGTCAAACTCTGTGGGAATTCGTAAAGAATTGTGTTAAGAAACACTTATGTTCTTTGTGTACTGAGAGAGAGTGAGAGAGAGAGCAGAGAAGCTTTTATAGCCCCGCTCTGTAACTGTCCAGTTAGCAACATGTTCGGGATACGGGAAGAAATCGTCCCAAACATGCTGTAACTGCTCAATCGTGCACAGACACGATTCTGAGTTAAATGGCGCACAGCGCGCGCCACCTGGCAATATGCGCACAGCGCCAACTGCGCCACATGCACACCGTGAACACAGCGTCAACAGCGCAACCTGTACATAGTGCACAACATGCGCACCACGCACACATCGTCAATAGCACAACCTGCGTACCGCATGCAACACGCGCACTACGCACACAACGCCACTAGCGCAACGCGCGCACTGTCACGACCCGTACCCTCTTTTCGGAATATGAGTGCGTGTCCAGGCCAGCCTACGACTCAGTGTAGACGGTAGAATACTGTCTAGCCACAATACTCTAAAATCACATAAAGAATAACTTTATTACTCATTCACAAAACTAAGTCAACTTTACACAATTTACAATTTTTATATTTTGAAGAAGAATATAAACTTTTACAAAATATAGAAAACTGCCACACATCTAACTAGTTTTCTATGGTTGACCTCAGCATATACCCGTATCTTCCAATGCTAAGAGAAGCCAAGGCTAACTTGAAAAATGTTAGTTTTCCAGTCAGGAAAGGAACAAGCACACAAACCGACAGGCTATTCGCAACATAATAGGATTTACAATACATGAAAATATCATATGTGGAAGAAAACTAGAAAGTAAACTGATGCCATGAATGAAAGCAGGAACATAGAACATGGCATGTCAACTAGAAAAGAATATGTAAACATGGTGACATGGCAAATGGTGATAAAATAAGTAAATGAGACAACTATCTACGTGTGTTGAAATATCAGTTTCGACGTGTGAACAGCTAGGGGTTAAATCAGGCACCCTGCACGTGAAATGTGCAATTGCTATTCTCCATGAAAGACACGAGGGATAGAAAGGGTAGTTCACACGTCTACTAAGATATTTTCCCTTCCAACTTGTACGCATTGACCCGAACAAGTCACGAACATAGTAAGCATGACAAAACGAAAATATAATGAGTAGAGGTCCATGATACTAATTTGTGTGTCCAGCGTGTCAACAAGCAAGAGATCATATGTATGATATGTACTGAAAAAAATATCAGAATTGGAAGCAATCAGAATATGCACTTGCCTAGGGTCCTTTGCTGGTGAAACCGATACTACCATTGCGTCCGGAATAGTCAGATTAGCTAAGATCGATAAGCAGGAGTTCAAAATTGGCAAGAAAATAGGAATTCGATTAGTCAGGGTCATAAAACAAGCTAATCTAAGAGGAAAAGAAATTTGTTTTAGGAAAATAATCTCATAAACACTTTATACTTTAGGAAAATATTTGTAGATATTTAGATAACTATATTAATAATATTTAATCAAAACACATTTTAGACATATATAAAATCCATCAATTATTTATATAAATAAAACCATAAAATAATATATTAAAAACTCATTCAAAACCCATTAATTTAAGCCCATATTGATACTAAAGCCCAATTCTTAAAAATTTATAATTGAACTACAATCAACCATTTTTGTAAGCCCAAGCCCGAAATAATCTACAAGTCAAATAATATATTAACTAAATAAATAATCGCAAGCCCAAAACTATTTATATCCCCTTGAAAATTCTTTTGTGGCTTTACGGCCTAATAACTAAGATATCACATAATAAAGCCTTTTATTCCAAATTAACTTAAAGTCCCAAACCTATAAATACAATTATTTAGCTCACGTAGTCAATTTCTATTCTGTCGTTTACGGCCCAATTAATATTTATGTTACAACATAATTTAGGGATATCATATATTATATTGACCATAATACTAGTAATACTACCTAATAGTGCCTATGCTGAATGCAATATATAAATATACACTTCATAAAACCTGTTTAAAACAGATGGGCCTAAGCCTAACCCATTATAATTCATTTGAAACAAAAAATCCTAATCGTGAACTTAAGCCCAAGAATAAGGACAAAATAAAACCATTGGAATCCAAAAGTTAACCCAATATATGTACTGTAAAATAGGACTCGTATATCAAAAATTCCAATCTTAAGAATTAGCCAACTAATATTGTGTGGTCCCAACCAACTAAACAGCTATGCCTAATGTATTAAATATCTACCAAACAAAACATACTTAAGTAGGACATTCTATATAAAGAGACAAAGAGAGATGCTCAAAAAGGAAAAGGGAAAAGGGAGGAACGCTCACCCAGGGGAGCGCTGGGCGCTTGGCCGGGGGAGGCACATGGGCCGGCGCTGGCGTTCGTCGGCATGCGGATGACTTGCACGGTGCTGAGGCGGTCCGACAAAAACTCGGCCAGGCGAAGGGGTTCCAGGCGGCGCCAGTGGTCCGTGTCTCCTCGGCGGAGGCGACGGTAGATCAAGCACAGGCCGCGGAGAGTGGTGTCGAGGACGACGATAGCTTCGATGAGTTTTACGTGGTGGGAGGAACAAGTACAGGGAGGTCTTTAGAGGAGGATTATGCATATGGTTATATATACATAGATAGGGGTTAGTTAACTCCTGGACTTAGTTAGATAATAAAACATAAATTGGTTTTATCTAATCGTCATAATTAACAATAATAATCCAGTAATTATCACTAAGAAATAATGACATTCACTCTTTTGAATCATTCTATAACTAAATGAATTCTAAAACTAATTTTAGTCAAATGTTAATCAAGTAATTGATGACTACAATAAATCTTAATATTATCAACTAATATAAATTCTAACATGTAAACTTTCACATATTTAATTATTATTCTATAATATCAATTAATTCAAATATTATGAACTCAAATCTAAATCAAATAAGCGATCAACTAATAACTTCAAAGTAACATTTAATGTTATCAAAATAATTTAGGATTTAGTTTTCTTTACTCAAACCTTTTAAAAATTTGACAAAATCTTTTTATTGATCAAATGTGATTTTCAAATCTCTTTCGAAGCCAATTGTTTCAAAGTCCAAGAATAACAAACAACTTTAGAAATTCATAACGAAATCCCAATAATAAAACATTTTTTATTAAAACAAAATAGCACTCTTAAATTATTTAATCTAAAACTAGTTTGTGATAAAATGAATAATATTTAGTATTCATCGAATAACATACCTTCAATTCATAAACAATAATCGACTATTACTATGATGTAGATAATATTTGACATCATCGAGGAACATTTATTTTTATAAATAAAATTCTATAAAATGTTTGTAATTCTCTAAATCCTTTTCGAAGTCGATAATTGAATATCCAAAATTTAATAATAAAAATATTTGCTAGCGAAACTAATTGTTATCCTTGAACCATAATGGTCTTTAGAAATATAAAATATTATCCAAGGTATGATCTCGAAAATATATAGAATAAATTTTTTTTTTGAAAAAGTTGGGAAAAGGAGTTACAAATCTACCCACCTTAGAAATAAATTCGTCCTCGAATTTCGAAGGGCATGATTGGTCATTATCAAGAATTTAATCAAGAATCGATATGATCGATGATGAAAATGAGTTAGACTGTGAACCGAATTTGACTTTAAGAGAAATATACCGCGTGGCATGATTAAAGTATAGTCCAAAGGTCTAGTCACAATGGTCAAGGGTATATTCGAAATAGAGTTAGTTAACAAGAAGAAAGGAGAGGGAAAATTTGTTAGGCTAACTACTTTTGGAATTATATAGGCATGGTCACGATCAAAATTTAGACAAAGTCTAAATAGGGAAAAATCAATTAGACACAGCTAAGGTACGGTCACGATCAAGGTTAATCATCCAAGTCATCTAAGCATGATCGGAAAAAAAAAAAATTAGCACGAGCATGAACGTGATCAAAATAGTCACGATTGTAGTGGAATAAAAGTCTAACATTAGCAATAATTGAGTTGAAATGTAGGCACGATTGTGATTATCGTCAAATAGTTTAGTCATGATCAAAGTCATTTAGAAATGATCAAAATTCAAATTTGCTTGGCACGATTAACTAGTTAAGCAAAATTATGATTACAGAATGAAAATCTAGAAAAATATGTGAATCGATATGATCGAAAGAATCTAGAAAAATATGTGAATTGACACGATCGAAATAGTCCAGTTGCGATCAAGAGGTTGTTAAGGATGATTCAAACCAAAATTGTTTTAACACGATCAATTATGTAGGCTCAATCATAGAACCATAATCTAAGTATGATTATGAATCTAGTGGAAGAAATTCAAAAAATAGGTTTAAAATATTACTAGGAAGACAATTAACGATATGAAAATAAAAGATACGAAAATGAAAGGATGAAGACTAATTCAGAATTTTAAGTAAATGCATAAAATTGCAAATCATTGAATCAATAGCCACATGCCATAAAGGACGTAGTCTCTATAATATTCGAAGATCCTCTGTATATATGAAATCATTACCGGAAATTTATGCCCCGCCAGTGTACACCTAGCTGCAGTAAGCCCTTGGTTTCGTGACTCAAATAAGGTTACGATATCAAATACTTCTTCGACTCTGTCCAATAATTGACATAAAGACAACTGAGATCAAATTAGGACAACCAAGACATAGTATTAATAATGTTCGATCACCCAAACTTATCTGAAATTACTTCAACTTGGGGGGGTCATGCCTCGCCAGTGCGTTGCTGGCTGCAGTGAACCCGCAGTCTCCATAACTCAAATAAATGTCGACAGTGTACTGCTGTCTTGCCATTATGAGTCATCAAAAAATATTCCAACTATATCCCTAAAATTCCTAAGGAGCTTATAGAATTCCAACAAGTTGATCATGATAGAAAATATAAGTATATGTTCTTGAAAAAAGTATCAGTTTTGTAATTTCAGACGATTGATTAGGAAAAAAATGACAGAAGTTAGGAGAAAATTTAAATTTTTATTTCTATTTCTCTAATATTCAAGATCGAGGGAAATTTGTATAAAGCAATATATATGTGTACCTATTATGAATATATTTATACATAAGTATGTATATAGCCTAAACAAATCCCAAAAATTCTGAAATATCATTCTAAGCGAAGGTTATCCTACTTCCAAGTAAAATATAAATTTAAATAGCAATAATACATATATTACATTCAATATAAAATTTATAGAATTTATTTACGAGACTAAAAATAGATACCAATATATATACACATCTATATATCTACATGGACGTCGTTGGTCGCACTACATGATTACAGCTTAGGTTGGGTTCGGGCTAGTTTGGAACAACCAGGTCTTCTAAAAGCAAAATAATAATAATAATAATAATAATAATAATAATAATAATAATAATAATAATAATAATTATTATTATTATTTTTAGGGGTCATGTCACAACTTGGCTTAGTTTTCCTATGACTTTGCCTTTCCCACCATGGCTAAAACACTAGTCAAAGCACTCGGCCACACTCTCCGTGCCAAAATTCTTGGTAAACTTGTACTCTAAAACTTAACCATGACTAAGACCTTTTCTAATAATAATTACTTTAGAAAATATTTATAAATTTCATACATTCCTATTTAAGTCAAAAAAAATTTTAACTTAGAAAAAAGGGTTAGGGTTAGGAATTGGGGCTTAGGGAGAAAAGAAAGGGAAACCTCCCCTATATATAGGAGATGGAAAACCCTCAACAGGGAAGGATTAAATCTATGAAACAAATCTTTCCATGAATTAAATTGGATTTGATCCAACCCTATTCCAAATCAATCACAAAATATTATCCCATTATATTAAATAATCTTTAAAATAAAATCAGTTATCCGAATATTGTTAAAAATAATTCAAATATTTATAGATGTACATTTTTCATAAATATAATATCTTCTAACATAATATAGCAATAATCTAAACATAACACTTGTTTATAATCAAATAATCCTAGAATAAAATCTCTTCTAAAAATTGTCAATCTCCTTTATTTTCAAAATATCTATAATAGAGATAGAAATGAAAATTATTCTCTAACTAGCAAGTACAAAAATAAATATAATTTTTTTAAAAAGTCGGGAAGTGGGCTTACTAATCTACCCACCTTAGGTCATACCATCGTATCAAAATACAATAGTGCATCCTTCTATGAAAGTCATCTTATAGGGTTTAGAATTCAATGAGGCCTATATATGTAGCAACCTTAACTACCCAACGGTCAATTAAATTAGGGACTCATTGACCTAGCCTTTCTTCTAAAATCAAATTAATCCTAACTTGTGAATGAGCATTTCCTAGTCGCAGGCTCGCAATAGTATGATTAACTTAAGTACTATCACGAGTTCACACAGTTTGCAAAAACTGGCCTGCATGGGCCACCACAAAAATTTGTCACAACCCGCACCCACTTTTCGGGATACGAGTGCGTGTCCAAGCCAGCCTACGCCGCAGTGTCGACGGTAGAACGCTGTCCAGCCACAATACTCTAAAATCACATGAAGAATAACTTTATTGCTTATTCACAAGACTAAGTCAACTTTACAAAATTTACAAGTTTTACATTTTGAAGAAAAATATAAACTTTTACAAAATATAGAAAACTACCACACATCTAACTAGCCTTCTATGGTTGACCTCAGCATATACCCGTATCTCCCAATACTAAGAAAAGCTACGGCTAACCTGAAAAATGTTGATTTTCCAGTCAGAAAAGGAACAAGCACACAAACCAACAGGCTATTCGCAACATAATAGGATTTGCAATACATAAAAATATCATATGTGGAAGAAAACTAGAAAGTAAACTGATGCCATGGTATAATTAGAATGAAAGCAGGAATATAGAACATGGCATGTCAACTAGAAAAAAATATGTAAACATGGTGACATGGCAAATGGTGAGAAAATAAGTAAATGAGACAACTATTTACGTGTGTTGAAATATCAGTTTCAAAGTGTGAACGGATAGGGGTTAAATCAAGCACCCCGTACGTAAAATGTGCGACTGCTATTTTCCACGAAAGACACGGGGGATAGAAAGGGTAGTTCACACGTCTAATAAGATATTCCCCTCCCAACTTGTACTCATGGACCCGAACAAGTCACGAACACGGTAAGCATGATAAAACTAAAATATAATGAGTAGAGGTCCATGATACTAATTCGTGTGTCCAACGTGTCAACAAGCAAGAGATCATATGTATGATATGTACTAGAAAAACTATCAGAATTGAAAGCAATCAGGAAGTGCACTTGCCTGGGGTCCTTTGCTGGTGAAACCGATACTACCCTTGCGTCCGTAATAGTCAAATTGGCTAAGATCGATACGCAGGAGTTCGAAATTGGCAAGAGAATAGGAATTCGAATAGTCAGGGTCTTGAAACAAGCTAATCTAAGAGGAAAGGAAATTTGTTTTAGGAAAATAATCTTATAAATACTTTATACTTTAGAAAAATATTTGTAGCTATTTATATAACTCTATTAATAATATTTAATCAAAACACATTTTAGACATATATAAAATCCATCAATTTTTTATATAAAGAAAACCATAAAATAATATATTAAAAACTCATTCAAAACCCATTAATTTAAGCCCATATTGATACTAAGCCCAATTCGTAAAAAAATTATAATTGAAATACAATCAACCATTTTTGTAAGCCCAAGCCCGAATTAATCTACAAGTCAAATAATATATTAACTAAATAAATAATCTTAAGCCCAAAACTATTTATATCCCCTTGAAAATTCTTTTGTGGCTTTACAGCCTAATAACTAAGATATCACATAATAAAGCCATTTATTCCAAATTAACTTAAAGTACCAAAGCTATAAATACAATTATTTAGCTCACATAGTCAATTTTTATTCTGTCGTTTATGGCCCAATCAATATTTATGTTACAACATAATTTAGGGATATCATATACTATATTGACCATAATACTAGTAATACTACCTAATAGTGCCTATGCTGAATGAAATATGTAAATATACACTTCATAAAACCTGTTTAAAACAGATGGGCCTAAGCCAAACCCATTATAATTCATTTGAAACCAGAAATCCTAATCGTGAACTTAAGCCTAGGAATAAGAATAAAATAAAACCATTGGAATCCAAAAGTTAACCTCATATATGTACCGTAAAATAAGACTCGTATATCAAAAATTCTAATCTTAAGAATTAGACAACTAATATTGTGTGGTCCTAACCAACTAAACAACTATGCTGTTCCCACTAATGTATTAAATATCTGCCAAATAAAACATACTTTAGTAGGATATTCTATAAAAAGAGACAGAGAGAGAGATGCTTAGAAAGGAAAGGGGAAAAGAGAGGAACGCTCACCCAGGGGAGCGCTGGGAGCTTAGCCGGGGGAGGCACATGGGCCGGCGCTGGCTTTCGTCGGCACGCGGCTGACCTGCGCAGTGCTGAGGCGGTCCGGCAAAAACTCGGCAGGGCGGAGGGGTTCTAGGCGGTGCCAGTGGTCCATGTCTCCTCAGCGGAGGCGACGGTAGATCGAGTGCAGGCCGCAGAGAGTGGTATCGAGGACGACGATGGCTTCGATGAGTTTTACATGGTGGGAGGAACAAGTATAGGGAGGTCTTTAGAGGAGGATTATGCATATGTTTATATATACATAGATAGGGGTTAATTAAGTCCTGGACTTTGTTAGATAAGAACACATAAATTGGTTTTATCTAATCATCATAATTAACTATAATATTCAAGTAATTATCACTAAGGAATAATGACATTCACCGTTTTGAATCATTATATAACTAAATGAATTCTAAAACTAATTTTAGTCAAATGTTAGTCAAGTAATTGATGACTACAATAAATCTTAATATTATCAACTGATACAAATTCTAACAGGTAAATATTTAATTATTATTCTATAATGTCAATTAATTCAAATCTTATGAACTCAAATATAAGTCAAATAAGCGATCAACTAATAACTTCAAAGTAACATTTAATGTTATCAAAGTAATTTAGGATTTAGTTTTCTTTACTCAAACCTTTTAAAAATTTGATAAAATATTTTTATTGATCAACTGTGATTTTCAAATCTCTTTCGAAGCCAATAGTTTCAAAGTCCAAGTAATAACAAACAACTTTAGAAATTCATAACGAAATTCCAATAATAAAGCATTTTTTATTAAAACAAAATAGCACCCTTAAATTATTTAATCTAAAACTAGTTTGTGATAAAACGAATAATATTTAGTATTTATTGAATAACATACCTTCAATTCAAAAACAATAATCGACTATTACTATGATGTAGATAATATTTGACATCATCGAGAAACATATATTTTTATAAATAAAATTCTATAGAATATTTGTAATTCTCTAAATCCTTTTCGAAGTCGATAATTGAATATCCAAATTAAATTTAATAATAAAAAATATTTGCTAGTGAAACTAATTGTTATCCTTGAACCATAATGGTCTTTAGAAATATAAAATATTATCCAAGGTATGATCCCGAAAATATATAGAATAAATAAAAAATTGAAAAAGTTGGGAAGAGGAGTTACACGCACAACGCCATCAGCGCCACTAGCACCACATGCACAACACGCGTAATGCATGCACATCGCGACCAGCGCACCGTACGTACCCTGTGCCAACCGTCGTACAAAGTGTTGCACCATCTGGCCGCACCAACAGGCGCGCCATCCGGCCGCGCCAATGGCTGCACAAGAGGCTCGCGCAACGAGCTAAGTGCAAAGTGCGCCAACAAAATACCATATTACACCTCATGAGCCCGAGCCCGAGTCCGAGTCACTAAGTCCCTACGAGACTTAGCTCCAATGGAATAAATTCCAAGAGCAAAAAGCATTAAGCTTATCATGGAGTCTTAGCCTTACCTAGTAGTAAAATCACCCACATGGTTCCCTCCTTAGGGTCACCACCCCATATGCATATCCAACAACATACACCAGGTATATATGTTGAGATGCCTCTTGATGCTTTTCCAATATGGGACTAAACTTCACTAGGCGTGTTGAGAGCAAGCTCTCTACATGTGAAGGAAAAGCTCCGACACAAGCATCTTAACTTATAATTAAGCCGATCGACCTTCTAATAGAACTAGTCCAGTTAGAAAATTAACGTTAATCTTGTAATTATACAGCTCTACTCCCTCGTTGATCCCCTTATTCTCTTTCATTTACTACTACGCTAAACTATTTAGATTGGATTAGTATTGTATATGCAAGAAAATAGTTGTTAGATTATGACTGTTGAGTTCTAGTCCAAGTCGAGTCCAGTCTGACTTGTGTTTAATGTTTTTGGAACTTTTATGTATTTATGTAATTTGGATTTTGGTAATTGGGCCTAAGATGTTATTTAGGAGTCGTTTTAGGATTTTTCTACGGTGGTATTTCTTTATAAAGGCAGGATCAATAGTTGTAATTCCTTAAGATTGAGTGGAAATAAGAGAGATGATTGTGTCCGTAGGCCATCTCCAATGGGGTTTCTATCTCCCTTATTTCTATGGTATAAACTCTTTTTAGAAAAAACTTCTCTAAACAATAGGATGACAGTGATGTAAGATGGAGAATTTTTATACGTAAAAACTCTCGCGCCCGGATGACTGTGTCGCAATAAAGGCATCCTAGGATTCTGTACCGTAGTACATACCCTTCTAAAGACCACCAATGACAGTCATCCAGAGCTCGTCCACCGACAGAGCTGGAGAGGGTTGTGAGGAAGTACCAGTACCTTCTGCAGGTGTACTAGCACTCGCCCGCTCATATAGCCTAAGATACTTATCCCAGAAAAGTATGCATCTCGATAAGCATACTTTTTACTACCCAATAGTTATAGTTGCTAATGTCTAAGGTACTTATTACTAATTATATGGATATCTATTTGCATATTTTCTAAGTTATATTGAAGTTAACGAAACATAAAGTAATACTTACAAAGTAGCACTGCGTGGCCCTCTCATTGATGAGGTTTTCGCTTTTCCGAAGGGTAGCCCGGAAGATGGTCACCATGTTGGTGTCCTCATCCCTCTGTACCTGTTAAAAATATTTTTTTTGTTATTAAAATTAAACATTTTATCCTACTTTTTTTTTAAAATAATATATATTCAATAAAATACATACCAGACGATGGAAATAATCTATCATGGGAATCGACCCACGACACCACTTTCCTGCCCTTGTCTTAGCCGCCTTCGCCTTCTCCGAATGATTATTGTACCGAGCATCGTCAAATCTAGCCCTCATCGCAGTCCACTTCTCAGGCGTGATCCAACCTTGGCTTAGTTTTTCGGAGCGATGATGAGCCTTCTCGTCGTGGATCGCTTCACGGATGAACTTGGCGGCAACGACAGAAAACTGCTTCTCGATTTGCTCAGCCCGGTGTGGTGGATAGAAATATGTTCTCTATAAGAAGTAGAATAGTAAGGTATATAGTTTGCATAAAAGATAATTGATATTAAAAGAAAATATGCTTTAATTACCTTAAAGTGGGCAAACCAGAATGCCTTCCTATCGTCTGGGGCATTCGAGTAGTTTATTCACTACAAAAAAGTGAGCTTTTGGGACAACACTATTAGGAACGCTAGTCTGAAATGTCCTAAAAATTTAGTTTTGGGGACATCTATGTTTTGGTAACAAAAAAGTAGTATTATTAGGGACAGATTGAAAAACAGGTCTCTTTTTTAGGACTATTAAATTTTTTTGGCCCAAATAAATCTTATGACCGTCCCAACTAATCTCGACGGGAATGCCAAATATTTGGCTGATCATTACTATTTTTTTGGGAAATTTTTTTCCCTCTCATCTATTCTCCCCTAACCGTTGGATCTCTCAACAGAAATCCCACCGTTGAAAAAACCTAGCCCATGCCCTAACCCTACACTCATAAAAATCTAGATCCTCATCTCCTTCACTCTCTATTTTCTCATGAAACCCAAAACGAAGAAGGCTAGGATTCTAACAAAAAAGAGAAAATCGAACAGAGAAGGCCAACGTTTGACCAAATCGACTCTTGTACGTATATTGGCTTCTCTATGTCTATTTTATTATTGAAAATAATTCATTAATTGTCGTGAGCTGCAAGTATTTTTCTATCCCCAATTTTCTTTCTATTTGTGTGTTTGTTGTTATTTAGTTTGTTAGAATCTTATTGAATTCTAATGTCTTTTTTCAAGACATCCAGTTTGTGTTATTTTGTTATCAAAAAATAATTCTCCAATCTATTTCGTACATGCATGTCATTCGATTGCTTTTTTTTCGTAATCGTGTGTTGTTATGTCGCAATCGCTTGATGGGTCTCATTATTTTTTCAGTTTTCCTCTCTCTTTTTTGTTTATGTAGAGAAAACTGGATTTGAACTAGAATTTTCTTTCTATATTTTCTATTTTTTGTGAACTTTTTTTATGTAGAGAAGACTGGATTTTGCACGAACATGAGATTTTCTTTATGTAGAGAACACAATATTAGCATCAGTTTCTTGCCAAAAAGGTTTTCTAGCACACTCACTAGGCCATGTTTGTACGGTCTCTTAAACAATCACAAAAGTCTAAATACAATCGCTTAGAAAACATTAACATGAGTGACAAGTGTATTTCAGTAAATTTGGTCGACTCTGCACCAGATAGAGAAGGGAACCCTCAAAGGGTATAAAATGTTAGAAGAACACCCAATATTGAATCTGGTTAGAAGTAAACCAAGTACATGGGTCTCTTATGCATTCTCAATTAGATGAGATTTTCAGTGAGTTAGAACGAGCAACTGAAACAACTCAAGTATTAATGATTGTGTTAAAGGAAATTGCCACGTTAAGGGTTCAGATAGAATAGGGAGACTAATTCAGTGCACAATGATCACATTCCTTTGTTACTACACCAATTATACACTTTGTTGTGTCAATCAGACCCAAAAGAGGAAATATTGGTACTATGAGATTAAAACTCTCATCATAAATAGAGAGACCAATTCAGTGCACAATGATTACATTCCTTTATACTGCACCAATTATAATAACTAGGTAGCAACATGCCCCACGAGTTTATCCTTTCTGTTATGTCCATTCTCATAGGAAATTTCCAAGTATCTCGATACTAGAATACTGAATTTCTCTAATTTTTTGTCTTTGTTTGTGCATCTTTACTCTCTTCTCTCTTTTTATGTTCATGTGTGTGTGCCGACTGCTAGTCTACTTGGCCGCTTCATTTTCTGTTTTCTTCCTTTGAAATGTATGACACTTCTTTTTTCCTTTTTATGTTTTAATTGAATAAAATAATATTTATGGTGATAAGTATTTTTGTGTTGTATGTAAGTTAAAAGTTTATTGTAGGTCATAGAGAGATTTTGAGATCTTGACCACATAATGATAGATGGAAGATCATGCCATCCCTTTTAAAAGACAATGATATAATATGACACAAGTATTGTGAACAACAAAGCAACAATGACATATAAAGTAGTACCTAATGTGATTTGGTTAATAAATGGTCAGGTGGGCACTCTTGTTCTAGGAAGCTGAAATATACCAATTTCTTGAATTAATTATCTTTCTTTCATTTTTTCTTCTATTTTTTTATTCTTCTGGACTAAAAATGATGACTAGTGTAATTGGGAGAAAACTCACATATACGTTGTTGTTTCAATAACTTTTGACTTTTCTTAATTAAATAGTCATGATCTTGTTGGATTAACTTTCTTATGTTCTTCTTTTTTTATCCCTTATCATCTGAAATTTGCATGGAAGAAAGCACTTATAGCCATAGAGAACTGAATAATCCCTTGGAGAGATGCGGCAGTCCCACTACCATATCTCTCCATATACAGGTCTTGGGGACGGTCCTCCATTTATGGAAAGACTGTTTTCAAGATTCGATCTAGCTATCTCCAGGGTGCAAATGAGATATCTTATCATTGCTTCAAATACCTCCACATAAGTATCTTGAAAGATATGGAAAATTTAATGGTTAACAACTGATATATTACTATATTTCTATTAACCTAAAAAGTGATATATTTGACATGGTAGATGAATTTAAACTTTGAATTGATCATTTTCTTATACTGCAGTTATTTTCTTATATCAGTGTTATTTTCTTATATTGCAGTAATATGTACTGTTATTTTTCTTATATCTTGCATACACCAACTTGTTCGCTAGGGATGCAAAGCCATCTTGGAAACTGAGAATAGTCATGTGTAACACACCTAAACCTAGACAGACCCAATCTTGGAGTCCCTGGAATTAACACTTGAGAACATAAGGAGGACCAAATATTTTGGATGTTTTGAAGGCGCGAGGGTGGCATGTAGCATAGGTTCTAGTTCTATTGTTATGCTATATGCTAGTTCTACTTATAGGTTACTCTTACAATTCCTCTAAAGTAGAAAGGTTCATTTTTCTTGTGTCTTTCCTAAGTTAGCATTAAAATCCTTGCAAATTTTAATATGAAGTTAAGGAGTAAATGAAATGTCCATACAATTACGATATGATACAAATATAGCAAAACTATAAAGTGCCTAGATTCCATTATCTGTGTATACTGCATATGTTCCTAGATTCTATTTAATTTCAGCACATTGGAAAGCTTTTGGGTTTATATTTTAAATGTTTCAAATGAGAATATACAATACCCAATTTATAATGTTATTGATAGCAATAATATTATCTTAGTAAAATTCTTGCTATGTTGTAATGGCTCTAGTCCAACAAGCTACTTGGCTACCTTTATGTTAGATAACTTTTTAGAGATTTCTATAACTGCTAATTAATGTTGGTTTTAAGAACCGTAAATAAAGGAAGTAAAATCTGTGTGTCTTTTATCGATGCAAACAGTACCTAGGTATGTAATAACTATTCTTATTGGGGTTTAGACTTTGCTCAGGGATGGATGAAAACATTATATATAGTTTTATGGTTAAAGGAAAATTAGGATTTAATGGAAGTAGAAACTTGAGCTACTTATACTGTTGGGCATCTAGTCTTTTTTTTATACTTGAAGTAAGATAGGTGAGCTCCTTTGCGTGTAGTTTGTCAATAATAGAATATTGGCATATATTATTTGCTAACTGTAGGTGATAAAGAGAGATCGAATGTTTTAGCTTGAGGACAAGAGTTGGACATTCTTCTTTGCAAATCTAGTAAGCATATGTAAGAAGTAGAGTGTCTGATTAAGTGAGCTAGTGGGAAAGTAGTATAGAGGAATATTTTTCCTCATATGCAACTGTTTGAAATCAACCTAATTTAAGCTTTTTACTACACTAAAAACTAATATGTGCTAAGGAATTTCTAAAGTCTTGATTATGAATAATATTATTTTCAAAATTCAATAAACCATGGTTGGCCTTTTATCACTATACTTTGTGTTAAGATTATTTTAGGTAAACAGAAGAGGGAAGCATGTTTGAAAATGAGTCATCTACTTATGTGCTTAAAGACTTGGAAATTTTGTTTGACGCTCTTGAATAAATTTTGTTTGAAGCGCTTGAAGTATCCAGGCGGAGTAGGCCTTTTTTATTATAAAGAATTTCTAGTGAGGTACTTCTTGTACCGGGCGACGTTGTAAAATTTTATTTTGAAGATCTGATGAAGGCCTACTCTATCCGACAGCCAAAATGGTGGTTGATCTCGACATTGAGGTGCCCTGATTTATGTGCAAGTAGGATGACGCCTCCAACCCTGTTGTAAGCTTCTTCATCCCTTCTTTACTTAAATAATTGATATTCCCTTATCGAAAGCTTTCATTGATAGGGTGATTAAGAGTCCTTTACGTGATATAGCCACCCACTGTCAGGCTTTCACTAGGAGTATAAGGTACATGACTTTTACTGAATCTCCAATGGTCTTTAGTTTTGTGATTGTTAAGCATGTATCTTATTTTTGTGCCATGGTTTTAGGGAAATTTTCATCATTGGAGGTATGTTGCACAATAAGTGCTCATTCAATGGCCTAGAGGTATGTTGAACATCAATAGTGTGGGCATCTTTTCTATTTGACAAAAATTCTTAATAAAGAAACA
>JANAVB010021049.1:0-87897 GCA_029216955.1 Iris pallida
CTGAAGAAGAACATTGTGAGGAAAAAGAAGAAGCTGAAGAGGAAAGGATTGGCACCCTGATACTTTTATTCATTATGATGAAGACAAGATCAAAGGGAATAGACTGGAGCTTAGTTCGAACCTGTTCAATCTCTGACAATACTCCAGTACCCAGTAATTCTGGAGCTGGAAGTAGTCATATAAAGCAGATATCAGACACTATTATGGACCGACTGCGAGAAGATGCAAGACTTCCCCAGCATATAGAATATGAACCTCAACCTGGTAGAGTTTTATTTCAAATTTTTTTTAATGTTTCTTTCTTTATATGCTGATTATTTTTCTTTGACTAGTAGGGACTGCTGCGGCGATGAGCTCGACTCATGCTCCGTTTGTATACTGATGTTGATGAAGGAAATTCGCATCTACCGACTTCTCCGAAAGCACATAGTTCTACTCCTAGGACAGAGAATATCCAGGCCTCTTCTTCAATAATGACAGCAACTTTCGGTTTTGAAACGAGATTGGCAAGGACCCTGGCAAAGTATTCAGATATTATCTATTCATATCTGGATACGTTCTCCAGGCGATTCATGAAAGATGAAACTATGCCTTTCTCCGAACTTCGAACGGTGGTTAATTTTCCGCTTCTGGAACTGCGACATACTGGCTGTGAGACTCAGTGTATCTTCTTTGAACATCTCCTAGATGAATTGGAGACAACTATCCAAAAATACTGGGAGATGAATAAGGAAGATATTAATCTTTGACTGTGGCTGAGATCGCTCGATTGGAACATGAAGCACAAGCTCAGCAAGCTGCTTTAGAAGAATTTCTTGCTTCTTCATCTGAGAAGTTAATAGAGAAGAATGAAGAAATAGTAGCAACTCCTCGGAGAGTAGAACATCTGGAGAAAGATGAAATATCTAAAGCTGAAGAACTTCAGAAGTTGAAAGAGGAATTGGCTCGTCTTCAGGAACGTATTATATCCATAGAAAAGGAGCAATCTGAGATTATCACTGCTCGTACCACCGAAGCTGCACGCTATTAAACTCTTCAACAAGAGTGAGAACAGATGCAGGCCGAGCAGATAGAAGAAGCTGACCGTCGCCATCATGCTATTGCTATTTTTGATCAACAAGTAGTCGCAGTTGAGGTGACAGAACGAGTCCGTAAAACTCATGAGGAGAGGATGAACACTGTACTTAATCATATTCAGGAGTTAATAACTCCTACTACTCAATAAATTTTCAAGCTTCTCATATTTTGAATCTTTTTGACATTCACTTGTAATCAACACTTTGATCTTTGAATGAAGAAAATGAGAACTTTGATCTGATTTTTGACTTTGTTGTTTTGAGAATGATGTATCTATAGAAAATATGTTCAGAGGTAAATAATACATGACATATTTCAATAGAATAGAAAATACAAATAAGCTTTGTAATTCTATCAGATGATATTAAACCAAAGATAATTTTAGTTTAATACTGATTAAAAAAATAGAATTCAGATATAAAAATATCTTTGAACTCGATTTTCCATAATCTTTTGTCTTGGAAATCAAAAGACTAGATATCATTTTCATAAAATAGAAAATATGATACTGAGATAGAAAATTCAGAGGTAATATGGACGTGATTTTCTAGATATCAAATTCACTAAGAAAATGATACAAATTAGAATATCTATTTCCACTAGGGATAAAAGATATCGAAATGATAGGAGAATAATCTCGACAGATGAAAGTATTATGCATAATATTTCTTCAAGAATTGGCCATTAATGGGCATCATAGTAACTTTACCATCCATGGTGGTAAGCTGATATGCCCCATTAGAAAATACTTTATTCACAATGAATGGACCTTCCCATTTTGCATCGAACTTGCCTTTACTCATATGTGTCATAGTCATCGGACGTCTGACTGCAAGAACAAGTTTCCCTTTTTGATATGCTCGAACTTTGACTTTCTTGTTAAAAGCTCTTGAGATTCTAGCTTGATAGAATTCGATATTATGTTGAGCATATAACCGCTTTTTATCTAGAGCTTCTAATTCTTGAAGTCGAAGACAATCATTATTCTCAGTGGTAAGTTCATTAGCGATTGTTATCCTTAAAGAAGGAATTTGAATCTCTAATGGGAGAACAGCTTCGCATCCATACACCAGAGAAAAAGGTATACATCTGGTGGCATTACGAACTGTAGTGCGGTAAGCCCATAAACATTCACCGAGTTTCTCACTCCAATTACGTTTATTGGCAGAAACAAACTTCTTTAAGAGTTTGATGATGGTCTTGTTGAAAGCTTCTGCTAATCCTTTAGCTGCTGGATTATATGCGGTAGAAGCCAAATTGTTGATCCGATGATCGTCACAGAATCGAGTAAACTTCTGACTGACAAACTGTGGTCCATTATCATGAATAATGCTTCGGGGAACACCAAATCTGTAGATGACATGAAGCTTAATAAAGCTGATGACGTTGGAAGTTTTGACTTCAGATAAAGGAATAGCTTCAGCCCATTTGGAGAAATAATCGGTTATTGCGAGAATAAACCGATGACCTTTTGATGACGGCGGATTGATTGGGCCGATAATATCCATGCCCCAAGCTTTGAAGGGCCATGATGCTGCTGTTGGGTGTAGAAATTCTGAAGGTTGATGGATAAAATTTGCATGAATTTGACAAGCTTTACACTTACGGGCATATTGAATAGCATCATTTACCATAGTGGGCCAATAATAACCCATGCGTCGAATACGGTCTTGAAGTTTAGGTCCAGACTGATGTGCTCCACAAATTCCATCATGTGCTTCGCGGATAATTTGTTGGGCCTCATCACCGACAATACATCGAAGAAGTAAACCATCATAAGCTCGACGATATAAAGTTTTTGTACTATGATTATAATAAAATCTGAGTGATCGTCGTCTGATAGATGCTGCCTCACTCGGATTATCTGGAAGGATATCATACAATATAAAATCTAAGAAAGGAAGTCTCCAAACTTTATCAGTATTCTGAGTCTCAGCTGAATTACTAAAGATAAATTCTATACTAGAATCAGATGAAGATGAAGATGATTTACGATTTAATCTGTCGAACTCTAAATCAATACCGAATCCTCTTGTTGTGTTGACGTCATGAGATGTTGATTCTTCAATATCAACTGGAAGTCCTAGAGTTAGATTGTTCTCAAGATGAAATAATTCTCGATTGTAAACAACAATCATTTGTTGACGTTTAACCAGAATAGCTCAGCTTCTGTGTTACATGCTCGCCTAACATGCTCGATGAAGAATCCTTCAAATGAAGATGCCATAGATATGGCCAATCTATAGTAAGGAACCAGATCTTGAAGGAGAACTTCATAAGTACCTCTTATCTGATTGACGATGAGTTTAGAATCTCCATAAGCTTCTAAATGTTGAATATTCAGATGTTTAGCGAGTTGAAGACCAATAAGCAATGCATTGTACTCAGCTACATTGTTTGAACATGGTTGATCGAGAGAATAAGCTCTTTGGATAGCAAGACCTTCTGGCGATACAAGAACGATTCCAACCCCAGCGACAATGTCACCATCAGGACCTATTTTTGAAGCTCCGTCAAAGAATAGACGCCAAGTAGGATCTTCTTCAGTAATTTAGTTTAAATCTAGGACTTCATCTGGGATTTCATCGTAGAGTTTTGAATTTTCTCGAATTGATTGAGCAGCCAGAAAATCAGCTAAAGCTTGTCCTTTGACCGATTTCTGAGGGATATAGTGCATATCATACTGAGCAAGTAAAATTCCCCAGTTAGCCAATCAAAAATTTAAAACACTTGGTTTCTTCATCATGACTCGTATAGGATTTATCCTGGAAATGACTTGAATGGTCTGGCCAATGATATAATGTCGTGTCTTTTGGACAGCGAACATAAGGGCTAGACATTCTTTTTCGACCGGTGAATATCGAGGTTCAGCTCTGGTCATGGTACGATTGAGATAGTAAATGGCTTGTTCATGACCATTTTTATTCTTTTGAGCGAGTAGCACACCCAATGAATGACTCGTTGCTCGTGTATATAGAAGGAACGGTATTCCTGAGATAGGAGGTACCAATACTGGGGGGTTCATCAGATACTGTTTTATGTCATCAAATGCTTTCTGACATTCGTCAGTCCAGACGAAAGAAACACCTTTCTTCAAAAGTTTATTGAATGGTCTGCAGCGTCCTGAAAGATTAGAGATGAATCTCCTGATATAAGCGATCCTTTCTTGAAATCCTCGTAGCTCTTTTAAGGTGCGTGGAGGACGCATCTCTTGGATTGCTTTGATCTTCTTGGGATCTACGTATATACCTTTCGAGGTAATGACGAAGCCGAGAAATTTTCCACTAGAGACGCCTAAAAAGGACTTAGTAGGGTTCATCCATAATTGATGCCGACGCATTAGATCAAATATAGTTTTCAAATCTTGGATGTGATCCTCTTTTTGTCGACTTTTGACTGCAATATCATCAACATAGCATTCGACTGTTTTCCGTAAATGTTCACGGAATATAGTACTCATGGCTCATTGATAGGTTGCTCCTGCATTCTTGAGACCGAATGGCATCACTGTATAACAGTATGTACCGATCGGCGTTCTGAAGGAAGTGTGTTTCTCGTCATCTAGAAACATTTTAATTTGATTGTATCCAGAATACCCATCCATAAATGATATCCGTTCAAAACTACAGGTGTTATCGATCATAACATCAGTAATTGGTAGGGGGAACTCGTCTTTAGGACATGTCGTATTGAGATCACGATAGTCTATGCATACACTGATCTTGCCAGTCTTTTTAGAGACAGGAACTATATTAGCCACCCAATCAGGGTGTTGTTCCTCTCTAATAAACCCAGAAGCCATGAGTTTATTAACTTCGGCTTCAATTGCATCCATAATGTCTGGACGAAATCGTCGCTGTTGTTGCTTGACCGGTTTAGCATTTGGCATGATATTGAGTTTGTGAGTTGCTATCTGTGGATCAAGTCCTGGCATATCTTCATAGCTCCAAACGAAGACATCGATGTATTCACGAATAAGTTTGATCATGTCTTGCTTATCATTTTCTGAAAGACTTTCACTAATGAATATTGGTTTGGGGGATCCCTCTTCACCAACATATATTTGAACGAGTTTATCTTCAGTTGGAGGTCCTCTTTGCTCGAATCTAAACTCCCATTGATTATCTAACCTTTGGGCTCATTGTTCTGATTCGGATGAGATTTCAAACTCGTCTTCATTATTTTCTTCAGGACCATCAATGGAAACCATGTTGGAAGACAAAATGCTACGGTGGAAGTCACCAATACTTGTATCAGAATCCCAAGAGGAGGTATTAGAAGAATCAGATCTTTTATCTTCGTCAGATTCAGGATCTTCATGGATGATATTGATAAAGGAAGTAGAAGCAATATAACCCAATCCGTATTTTGTCCTTCCATATTTTAGAGAAGGAATCCGAACAGGCATTTTTCTTCATTTCCCATTACTGAGGCCAGTTCTGAAGTCATAGCCCATATTTTTGATAATATCTTTAGATTGCTGGCTGTAACGACGCAACTGTAATCTTCCAGAATCATTATTTTTATCATCATCTTCAAGGTTGATAGGGTTTTTTGGTCCTTTGTAGAAGAATATTGGAATGTCTCCTGGTTTTCTGCTAGGTACTAGAAAGTATGAATTTTGTACTGATTCTAAGGATACTTCTGTATGAAAAGTCTGTACTACTCCTATGGTTATTGTTTTCAAGTCATCTAACAAATGCAAATAATTATGAACATGATTACAAACATCAATATACTTCAAAGACGGAGATATTTCATTAATTTCAAATGTAGTAGTATTTATATCAGAAGGAGGTTGAACCTTAGAAATTTTAGCCAAATCAATGACTAAAGGGGAAGAAGAAGAACGAGAAGGAATTTTGTTTCGATTAAGATCGATCACAAATGGCTCAGAAGAGGTGAGCTCCCTTGAAACTTAGGATGGAAAAGTAGTTCGCCCACCAACAGGGATTACCAGAGTGTCCTGTTTTATAGATGAAGATGCCAGAAATGTAGTATGCCCACTGACAGGAATGATCAGTATGTCTTGGGTAGATAATTGAGGTAATGGAGAGATACATCCGCTCACTGGAATAATGAAAGGACCTTCTCCAGAGGGTTTAGGAGACTGTTACTGAGTAGTTCGACCTTTAACAGGAATTATCAAGGTCTCACTTTGCGGGTCTTCTTTTTTCATAGCTTGTACTATTTTTGTATACTCCTCTTTGTACATCCGGGAATCACTGAAATAAGCTTTAACCCCACGGAATGGATTTATATCAACAACTTCCTTTTGTACTTTTTCATCGCTGTCAATGTATTTGAAGCAATGATGAAGAGTAGAAGGCACCACATTATTTTCATGAAGGAAGGGTCTTCCCAATAGAAGATTATAAGATCCCACGATCTCGATCACATAGAAAGTGACTTTAGATCTGAAATCGCCTATTTGAAGTTTCAGATGAATCTTTCCCAACGGCTCGCTTCGGCTTTGATTGAATCCCAATATAGTAGTAACCGTCTTTGAAAGTTTGTGAAGAGGGATTTTTAATTCATCTAGCAGACTCCTTGGCATTATGCTTAAAGCAGACCCTGGATCAATAAGAATACGATCTACCTTCATCGTATCGATATAACCGGTGTAGTAGAGAGGCCAATCATGTCGATTATCCTCCAATAACATGTCATCTTGTGTAAAGGTGATATTCGGGATGATCTCCAATACACTATTGCAATGTAAGCAAGTAACAGGTTCTTCATCTGGTTTTTTTAATTATGCGAGACAAGAGTCAGCCTGAAGAAGTGCCTCACTTAATGTCTCCTGAGTCTCTTTAGAAAGACGTAGAAGTTCGAAGAGGGACATTCTAGCCGGAGTATTAGCGAGTTGAGCTAAAATGTCAAAGTTATAAGGTTTTTGAAGTCCAAGGGGAGGAGACTTCCTGATTGGTTTGTCGAAGCGAACTTGTTGTTTGCCTTTCTCAAGTGCTGTGGGCTTGGAAGGAATAGGTACAACCGGTGTAGTTGAAGGAACAGGTACAGTGGATGATTCTTCCTTCCGAGGAACATCAGGAATATCTTTGTCAGCTGGAGAGATATCAGGAGTATCTTCAAGACTATTAGGAGTATCTTCAGGACATTTGGAATAATCTTTTAGATAATGTTTCCCTGTTCTAGTAGCACCAGTAAGCGCTTCTACCTTATGTTTTGGCTCTGTGTCGGAAGTAGATCCGAAAGAAGTCATATGACATGACTTAGTTTTTTCGGCCTTCTTAGATTTTAGGGAAGTAGTCTTTTAAAGGGGAGGAGATTCAAAATCTGCCACTAGATCAGGATCAATCCATATGATTTCTCATGTTTCAATAGTGATTGGTACTAATCCTTCAGACTGTGGAGGGGGAATATTCACGATTTCAAGAGTTGCCTTGGGAATAGGAACAATCCCGCTTTCGAGGAGTTGAGGAGGAAAATCTCTGAATTGCATAGAGACAACATTAGAGGTGATGGTCTTTTCTTTCGGAGTGAGAGTGACAGCTCTAGATTTGATCATTTCCTGGATTTTTCCTTTCAGTACAAAACATGTACGAGCTGTGTGACCCAATATTCTATGGTACGGACAGTATTTAGGATGATCTGTCTTACCAGCTTCATCGGGTTTCTTGATTTCAGGTAATTGTATTTTATTACCTTTAAGTAGACATTTAAAGATACCAAGGACGTCATCGTCGTCGAAAGAGTATTCTTCTTTGGGGCGAGGTGCTCTTGGTTATTGATTTGTTGGAGCTGGAGTAGCTTGGGCAGATATTACTTCTTGATTTTTGCTCTGGAGATTGACTTCAAGAGTCTCTTTTCCTTTACGATTGTTAGGTCGCGTACTATTGCTAGTATTTTGACCTGATTTATTGGGATTCATGTGTACCCCCAGACCTTTGAAAGTCTCGGCACTGACTTCGGCAGCTTTGCCACTGACGATGAAGGAAGGCCAATCTTGGAATTGAGTGGATCTTGTCCACATGCTGATGATTGGTAAGAGATTTGACTTGCAAGTGTCGATAGTGACGGCATCGGGAGTTCCAAGAGGCATTTTTAAAGCTTCTCTTCTAAATCTTTCAATGAAGCTTTCAGTGCTCTCATTATTTTTCTGTTTGATTCTTATAAGAGCAGACATAGTCATGTCATTAAGCCCTTCATAGAACCGTTCAAGAAACATTTGTTTGAAGCCCGCAAATGAGGTAATACACCCATCAGAGAGACTTCTATACCACTCATAAGCCGTTCCCTTGAGACATCCGACAAACACCCGAGTAAGGAGGGCGTCGCTTGGTTGTAGCTGGTCAGTCATTACTTCAAAATGATTGATAAACTGACTAGGAGAAGTGGTTCCATCAAAGAATGAGATAGTAGGAGGCTTGTATTTAGGAGGATATGATACTTGCTTCCATTCTATTAGATAAGGTTGCTTGATACCTAACCTTTGTAAACCGTCTTTCTATTTGAATGCCTCAAATTGGGTTCGGAGATTCCTCAATTTTTCAGTAACGACTCCGGAAGATTGTGGAGTTGTAGCTTGTAGAGAATAGTTAGGAGGAGGAACAGCATTATATGCACTACCCCCAGCTCCCGACTGGCTAGGAATTGGTTGAGCTTGTCCAGGGATATTGGATTGTACTGCTGGAGGAACTTGCACTGGACCTATACCAGTGTCAATCGGTATGGCATCAGGTATAGTCCATAGATTTTACAGCTGGTTTGCCATAAGTTCATACATTGATTTTATAGTATCAGCCATAGATTTCATTTGTTGTTCCAAAGAAGCAATTCTTTGTTCTTGGGGAGTCATTGAAGAAGAAGGTTCATTGTTTAATTCAGTATTCCCATCCACCATATAAGTTGTGACCATACGAGGGATTGTTGATGATATTGTTTGTTCTGAATCATTGCTTTGTGTATCAAAATCAGTTGTAGGAGAACTACCCCTAGTAGAAAGAGGTGGGAAGTTGGATTCTCCAAGGAATTCAGAAAAATCTTCAGAAACCAAAGTTCTTTGATTAGAAGCCAGGACTCTTGCTCTGGTGCCTCTATACACCCCATCTGGACTGTCAGTTCTACCCCCAGAATCCCGAGAGGTCATATTGATAGAAGCGAAAAGAGGTTCATCTTCATTAGACATAGGTTCATACTGGATCCGATTAAAGACAGACTGTCGTTTAGTTTGACATCTGAATTGAATTATGACCCTAGGTTGGAAGTCACAATCATGATCAGTATGGTCATGATCCATTGACATAGAATTATTCCTCCTCTTTTGTTGAAGATGTTCTCGCAAATCCGTATGTGAAGATTGAGGTATATTTGAGAACAATCTTTGTTTATTAGGAACGTATTTCGTGTCCTTGGATTTTGCCGGCTCTTGATTATATAAAGAGTGATTAATCTGAGCAACATAATTTTTGGCATATTCTGCATCCGGATCTCTTATTTTCATTTTCGATTGGTGTGGTTTCTTAACACCAGAAGTTCTTCCCAAACGGGATTGATTAAGTTTCATTCTTAGATCTGTTGGAGGTAAAACATTGGTTTTTGACACTTAAAGTTTTTCTTCCATTGATCTGGATATTTGCAGAGAAGGAAGAGTTAAACCATCCCCTTGAGTAGGAGTTGGTAAGAAACCTTTTTGTAGAGACAAATTCTGTGCCCAATTTGAAGAAGTCGTAGAAGAAGACATTAAGAAATGTTTCTTTTTAGACTTATTCAAATTTTGAGACATAGAATGTCCAGAAGGAAGAGTAG
The DNA here is from genome assembly GCA_029216955.1 of Iris pallida. Taxonomy (NCBI): domain Eukaryota; kingdom Viridiplantae; phylum Streptophyta; class Magnoliopsida; order Asparagales; family Iridaceae; genus Iris; species Iris pallida. The sequence goes on from JANAVB010021049.1 coordinate 9,847, forward strand.
TCAAAAGACTATTTTCTTTTCTTTGACTAACAAATCTGTCAGCCAAAGTTGTTCCTGAAGTAAACACTACAGGAACAGAGGAAACAACTAAAGAGTTGTTCCTATTTGAAGGGACTTTGTGAGCCATTTGTGGAGGAGCCATAGCAAGACTACCCCCAGTTCTAGCAGAACTTGGCAAGGAGGAAGAAATAGCTAAAGTGCTATTCTTCTTAGAATTTGCTGGTGACAATTTGGCTAAGGAGCCAATGTTGTCAGCATATGAAGTCTTGGCTAAAAAGCCAGATTTCGGTACGCATACTGAGTCAGGGAGAGCTAACTTGGTGGATGATGCGTGCAGAATACACGTTGAGACAGGCTTGGTTAAAGAACCAGTACTGTTAGCGTGATTTTTGGGTTTGGAAATGCACGCTAGAACAGGTTTAGCTAAAGAGCCAGTGGTGTCAGCGTAACTTTTGGACTGATTGACTACGGAAACAGATTTGGCTAAAGAGCCATCACTATCAGCGTGTCTTTTGGATACTTTCGACTTCGAGCACACAGGAGTATGCGTGCCTGCAGTGGAGTTCTTGCCAGTGTTAGTAATGGACACTGTGGCAGAAACTTCACCATCTTTAGTTGCCAACAGATTCTTAGGGACGTAGACAGATCGTCCCTTTGATTTGGCGGTGGTGATAGAGGCTGAAGTGTGCTTGCCACCCTTAGCCCGCTGTATTTCTTCATAGGCGAGTTGATTGAACTGAATCGATATCACCTTCTTCGTCGATCCGACCGACGAAGTGTCGCATTGAGTTGTGGCCATCTCAGAAGAGGAGATGGATTTCCCCAGCAGAGTCGCCAATTTGTTTTCCATAAATAAATTCACTTTATTTATTTTGATTCTGGGAAAATACAACTGTAGGAATCCGATCTAGAAGACGATCGCTTTATCCCTTGGACGATACGAAGAAGAAAATCTCTCAAGAATTCGACAGCAATTTAGATATTCTGTATATCTGTACAATGAATGAGAAAAGAACTCTATTTATAGAGTCAAAAATAACTAAAAAGATAACTGTTTTCATAACATATGCATAGTTGATAATCACGCAGGACTCAATCATACGCAAGGTTGATGAGCAGTTACTGGACGTGGCCCATAACTGTTGGACACATGGCAATCATGCATGAATCATGTACAAGTTACTGGGGTACGCATACGAGAGATCCGTGGCATGGCTGCCACATACTCCAATTTGATAATTTGATATGATAATCCGCTAACTGTTTGAGGATGAAATCCCTGTTGAGATGAATGATCCATGCTGACTTAGGCTCAAAATATACGCAAACTTGAGACAGGAACACTAAAGTTCAAAATGCACGCAGACTTGAGTCAGAAGGAGCTCAGAATACACGCAAGCTTGAGGCAGGAACACTGAAGTTCAAAATGCACGCAGACTTGAGTCAGAACGGTCAGCTGTCTTGATTCGACGTGCCTCGACTGACACAAAACCTCTGACATTGATTGCTTTGTCAGTCACATTAAATAATGATAAGCCCTTTTTTGGCATGCCAACTTGATGAAGACCGAATCTTGTTGAAGAAGATTTCAAAAATCATACCATAGTCGGCTGAGATCTCTTGAATCCCGTACATACGTGGCATACGAGGAGACGTTTATTGACTGTCGTGCTGTCAGTCATAATTACAATCTGACAAATGATGAGCTGTCTTTGAGTACCATTTAAACTCTGCGTACATTTGAGAAAATGGTCTGATAGAACTCAGCGTGTCTTTTAGACATTTTCCTGATAGACTGTATCAACTCAGCGTGACTTCATTTTTTAGGCCTACAGAGATAGTCGTTCCATACATTACATCCCTTTTTACAAGAAAAATAGTTACACTTGCCACCTGCGATCGAGGGAAGCCGAGTCGCCATCTATTCTTCTTTGTACTAAATACAGAGTCTTTGAAAGGATTTCAAAACACAAGCCTTTACACGAACAAGGCTTCAAAAGTGTCCACGTCACCTTGAGCTTTTAAGTGGCACGCCCTTCGTGGTTCGGGGTACCTACGTGGAGAGAGAGGATCTGTACATTACATTTTGTACTGGTGCGTGGCTATTTAGGCTCCAAGCTCTCATTTGGTTGAAGAGTTTATATGACTTTAGTTCATGAATGTTTCTAACCATCCTAATGAATTTCAAACAAGCAAAGACAAGCATAATGTAAATTACGTTGGAACTTTCCCACGGTGGACCGTGCCGCGCCTTATGAAACTTACCATGTTCTTCCCTCTCAATCGTTATCATTTACATTCTAAGTGCAACATTACGTATGTTTGGTCACTGGCTCCCAGAGCCATCGTGGACTCGCTTTTTGCTTTTATTAGACGAGGCCCTTTCAGCGCGAGTAGCGAGCCCCGCTGCAAGTCCTCGCCTAACGTTGTACCCAGTACAGCTTATGTAAATGTTTTCTTTCTTGGCTTCAACGGTCCCGTGGCCCCGGGTAGCCGTATGGGGAAACTCTACCTTGTCAATAAGTTGTCCTTGACCGTGTAAAGACCATTTTTGTTTTAGTTGTTAAGACATAGCCTACTTTCTCTTTGAAAACTCGATCATTTTATCATGCCCATGCCCTTGCATTTATTCTTTCATGTGCAACAACATTATCGATTTACCTAAGAAGGGGGTCAAGAAAAGAAGGGTCAGCCACTCACCTTGAGTTTACTTCAGGCGAAAGAACTTGTTGGTCCCGCTAGATGTCGCCTACGCGATTACCTGAAATCGCACAAGCAACCGATTAGAACACTGCATTATTCAAGAAGTTCGATAGGAAATGCGAGTTCGAAATACAAGCCATAAAAACCATCAAAAACATTCACGAAAATGCATTCAGAAAATAAAGCCAAAACCAACGCAAGCGGCGTGAAAAGCAGAGCAATGGGAGGTCTCTCACGACTCAGTCGCAGAGTCAATCCTCGAAGCACAATCCGCTGAATATGGGACTTGGTTCCGAAGAAGATATTCCATAACGAGGAATGGATCTTAATTCCACCGTTCCCGTTCGATCGACTCGGTCGATCGCGACCTATCAGTCCCGACCGAATCGATAGTGACAGTGTTCCTTTCTCGTGCACCCCGTGGACAGAGTACGGGGCACGATATAGGGACCGGACACTACACCATAACCAACTAAGAAAAAGTTTCGTCCTCGAAACTTAAGAATAGAACCTACCTCTATGAGAACAATGAAGGGAACTTCTCCTTCATTTCTGACTCAAGATCCCACGTCGACTCTTCGACCGAATCGTTTCTCCAAAGGATGCGGACGAGAGGAATAGCACGGTTGTGGAGAAGTTTATCCTTGTGCTCCAAGATTTGCACCGGCTCTTCGACATAACACAAGTCCGCCTTCAGGTCCAGCTTACCCAAATCTACCACATACCCCGAATCGTGCACGTACTTCCGTAATTACGAGATGTGGAAGACGTCATATACCTCTGACAATGCAGGCGGCAAGACGATTTGGTAAGCTACCGGGGCGACTCGCTTCAATATTTCGAACGAGCCAACAAATCTTGGGCTTAACTTTCCTTTCGTACCGAACCGGGAAACTCCACGCATAGGCATCACCTTTAGAAATACATGGTCGCCTTCCGAGAACTCGAGGGGGCATCAGTGCGTGTCGGCATAGCTCTTCTGTCGGCTTTATGCTATCTTCTATCTCTCTCATATCAACTTGACCTTCTGCACAGTCTGTTCCACCAGCTCCGGACCAAGTATTTGCCGCTCTCCGACTTCATCCCAGCAAATGGGCGATCTGCACTTCCGGCCGTATAAAGCTTTATACGGCGCCATTTGGATGCTGGACTGATAGCTGTTGTTGTATGCAAACTCGGCTAGCGGTAGATGAACGTCCCAACTTGACTTCAAGTCGATCGCACAGAGCCGTAACATGTCTTCGAGAATTTGGTTCACCCGCTCTATTTGGCCGTCAGTCTGAGGATGATAAGCTGAGCTAAACTTTAACTTGGTCCCCAACGCTGAATGAAGACTACTCTAGAAGCGTGCAACGAACCGTCCATCCCGATCAGAGACGATAGATACTGGGACCCCGTGCAGCCGAACTATTTTGTCAAGGTATATCTGAGAAAGGCGGTCGACACTCCAAATAACTTTGATGGCGATAAAGTACGCTGACTTGGTTAGTCGATCGACGATGACCCAGATAGCGTTGTTTCCCCGTGGCGTCTTCGGCAAGCCAACAACGAAGTCCATAGTGACATGATCCCATTTCCACTCCGGAATGGCAAGGTTCTGCATCTTCTCGCCCGGTCGCTAGTGCTCGGCTTTGACTTGCTGACAGGCCATACACTTTGACATAAAGAGCGCTACGTCCCTCTTCATGCCGTGCCACTAAAAGACAATGCGGAGGTCCTTATACATCTTGGTGCTACCAGGATGTAAAGAATATTTTACATAATGCGCCTCCGACATTATCTCCTTTATATGTTCTGCGTCGTCCGGAACGAATAGTCGTCCTTTCACTCGCAACACTCCCGACTCGTCCTCTGTAAAGTTGGACGCTTTTTCTGTCGATATCAGCTTCCGCATCTTCTCCAGGTATGGGTCGTCCTTCTGAGCATATTTGATCCTCTCCAGTAGGCTCAGTTCCACCCGCAGTTGCGCTAGTTTCACATCTCTGAAACGAACTCATAGTTCAATGTCCATTTCTTTCAAGTCACGCAGCAGTCGATCGTTAATGCATAACGAAGCTAAGTACTTCCGGCTCAGCGCATCTGCTACCACATTTCCCTTGCCCGGCGTGTAGTTGATTGGTAAGTCATAGTCTTTGATTAGTTTAAGCCATCGCCTCTGCCGTAAATTCAGTTCTTTCTGGGTGAAGAGATACTTGAGGCTTTTGTGGTCCGTATAAATCCTGCACGCCATGCCATAGAGATAGTGACGCCACAGCTTCAACGCGAACACAATTGCCCCCAGTTCTAGGTCGTGCGTGGGGTAGTTCTTCTCGTACGGCTTTAACTGCTGGGAAGCAAAAGATATCACCTTATCCCGCTGCATGAGCACACACCCCAAGCCCTGGCCAGAAGCATCGCTGAAGATTTAAAATCCCTCCGTCTCTTCAGGAAGAGCAAGTATCGGGGCCGAAACGAACCGTTGTTTGAGCTCCTGGAAGGAAGCTTCACAGTCGTCTGACCACTTGAATGCGACTCCTTTCTGGATGAGGCGATTCAACGACGATGTGATCTTCGCGAAGTCCTTCATGAAGCGTCGATAGTATCCAGCCAAGCCTAGGAAGCTTCGAGTTTCGATAACTGATGCGGACCATTTCCAATCAGCAACTGCCTCTACTTTCTTCGGATCGACTGCGATGCCCGCAGCGGAGATGATGTGCCCAAGGAATGAGATGATGTTCAGCCAGAACTCGTACTTGCTCATCTTTGCATACAACTGATTCTCTCGAAGGGTTTGGAGTACCGTCCGCAGATGCTCTGCATATTGCGCTCGATCCTTCGAGTAGACGAGGATGTCGTCGATGATGGCTACTACGAATTTGTCAACGAACGGACGGAACACCCTATTCATTAGATCCATGAAGACGGCAGGGGCATTTGTCAGACTGAACGGCATTACCAAGAACTCTTAGTGGCCATAACGAGTACAGAAGGCGGACTTTGGTACGTCATCTGGCTTGACCTTGAGTTGGTGATAACCCGATCGCAGATCAATCTTCGAAAACACCGTTGTACCTTGGAGCTGGTCGAACAAGTTGTCGATGTGGGGCAGGGGATATTTGTTTCGGATGGTAGCTTTATTCAATTTCCGATAGTCGATGCAGAGTCGCATCGATCCATCTTTCTTCTTCACGAATAGCACGGGCGCACCTCATAGCGAGACACTCGGACGGATAAACCCTCTGTCGAGTAATTCCTGAAGTTGTGCCTTCAATTCTACAGGGGCCATTCTGTACGGAGCCTTCGAGATCGGCCGGGTGTCGGAGAATGTGTCGATGGTGAACTCTATTTCTCGATCGGTCAGCATGCCGGGTAGCTCATCCGGGAACACGTCTGGGAATTCTGCCACAACGTCAGTCTCACCCGCGTTCGCACCATCCTACCTCGTATCACGAACGGACGCCAAGTAGCCTTCGCATCCGGAATGAAGTAGCTTTCGAGCCAAGATTGCCGAGATCACCATGCACGTCGGTGATGCCCCATCACATGAATAGCAGAATTTGGAGTGCCCATCACATGAATAGCAGAATTCGGGCACTCCAGGTATGCAGAAGGTGACCTTCTTTCCGACGCATTCGATGTTTACGTTGCAAGGACCGAGCCAATCCATGCCCAATATGATGTCAAAGTCCTTCATATCTAGAACTATCACATCAAGATCGATTTTTTGACCCCCAATACATATGGTTCCTCCCCCGCAGGCTAAATTTGTGAGTAGTGGCACGCCCGAAGGCATACTTACGCTAAGATCAAGGTCTAACAACATTACAGGAAATTAGTGCTCGACGACGAATTTCACCGATATAAAAGTATATGATGAGCCTAAATCAAATAACACACGAGCAGGTACATTATTGAAGTTCAATATACCTATCACGACAGTATCGGAAGCAAACGCCTCGTCTCGAGTTAGGGCGAAGACGCACCCTTGTGCATTAGAACGTCGGTCTTGGTTGTTGAGTTGAGTGGGCGGAGGAGGTCGGGGTGCCTGTCCTCGATTCTCTTGACGATTTTGTTGTGGCGGGACATTGCGATTCAGTCGAGGATTTGGGCAGTCTCGAGCAAAGTGACCCTTTCGTCCGCAAGCGAAGCACTCTGACTTGGTAAAGCAGTGGTCGTCAGTGTGCCCGAGCTTGCTGCAATGTCTGCATCGTGGTAACGGGTTCTGGCCTTTATAGCCACTAGTGTGTGGACGCTTTGACGCGTGTTGTTACCTCCCGTATAGCTAGGCCGTTTGTGATTGGAGTGGCACACAACGTCGTCAGCACCGGAAGGATGCAGGCTCTCAAGGCGGAGAGCGTGATTCAGAGCCTCACCCGTGGTCTTGTAATCCGGGACCCCCGACATGTGCACCGATAGAGTGTCACAGACCTACTTTGAACCATCAAATGCGACACTCCTCTGTAGACAGAAACGCACTAGCGAACTTGGATAACTTGTTGAATTCTGCGGCGTACTGTTCTACTGTCTGATTCCTTTGCTTCAATTGTATGAACTCATTTTCCTTCGCTTGACGAACGGCTGACGGAAGGTACTCGACTTCAAAAGCCTTGCGGAACGTGGCCCAAGAGATCGGCGCTGTGTTGTTGTCGCGTCGGATTGCTCGCTTGTGCATGGCCCACCAGTCGTGCGCGTTCAACCATAGTTGAAGTTGTGCGCATGCGACTTGCTTTGATTCATCGATACCGAGGAGCTCGAAGTGATCTTCCAGCCAACCACTCGATCGCCATAGAAGGGCCTTCGGTGCCGCTGAAGGAAGTGCGGCACACTTTCTTGAATTCTGACACTTCAAAGTTATACTTTTTCGGTGCCGCAGGTTGACGCTCGGGCTCCTTCTTGTCGACTTCAATGGGTAGGACCGCCGGCACGGAGACAGTAGGTATGGTGACGGCAGGCACATTCGTAGAATTCCTGTTGGCCACGATTGTTTGGACGATCTGCTGCAGGGTATCCAGCTGCTTTTGTTGAAGTTTAGCATGTGCGTCGAGGAGAGCTTCGAAGCGAGCTTCGAACTGGGCCTGTCATTCCTCAGTCTGTTGATGTCGGGTCTCGGACTGGTTTTGCTGTGCCTCCATCATGCGCAGCATCCTTTCAATGGTATCATTAGAAGGTCCGCCCTACGAACGATTAGAGCTACTAGAGCCGCTAGAAGCCCTCTGCTCTCGTTCGACCGTGGGTTCCGTCACTTCTGCGATACGAAGGCAAACGTATTAGTCACAAATTATTATAGACTTATTGTATGGAATAACTTATCTTATTGATGCGAGGTCAAATAATGTAAAGCTGTGCTCTGATACCATTATGCCATGCCCCAATTCCGTAGAATCGATAGTCGTCCCCCGGGCATGATGCCGTGCAAAACTAAGTTGCGATCGCACAAGGCATAGTCATAAGGTTATTCGAAACACAATGTCAAGTTAGAGTATGCAGAGAAATTGATTGACACATTTGAAATAGAAGTAGACTTTTTTATTGATAATAAAACTTCATTTACATTGACTTTATTATATTCATTGCCGTGCGGGCTGCACGGCTACAACATGACTCGACTTACAAAACGAACGCTGATGAGATAGTCGTTCCATACATTACATCCCTTTTTACAAGCAAAATAGTTACACTTTCCACCTGCGATCGAGGGAAGCCGAGTCGCCATCTATTCTTCTTTGTACTGAATGTAGAGTCTTCGAAAGGATTTCAAAACACAAGCCTTTACACGAACGAGGCTTCAAAAGTGTCCACGCCGCCTTGAGCTTTTAAGCGGCACGTCCTTCGTGGTTCGGGGTACCTGCATGGAGAGCGAGGATCAGTACATTATACTTTGTACTGGTGTATGGCTATTTAGGCTCCAAGCTCTCATTTGGTTGAAGAGTTTATATGACTTTAATTAATGAATGTTTCTAACCATCCTAATGAATTTCAAACAAGCATAATGTAAAATACATTGGAACTTTCCCACGGCGAACCGTGCCGCGCCTTATGAAACTTACCATGTTCTTTCCTGTCAATTGTTATCATTTATATTCCAAGTACAACATTACGTGCGTTTGGTCACTGGCTACCAAAGCCATCGTGGACTCCCTTTTTGCTTTTATTAGACGAGGCCCTTTCAGCGCGAGTAGCGAGCCCCGCTGCAAGTCCTCGCCTAACGTTGTACCCAGTACAGCTTATGTAAATGTTTCCTTTCTTGGCCTCAACGGTCCCGTGGCCCCGGGTAGCCGTACGGGGAAACTCTACCTTGTCGATAAGTTGTCCTTGACCGTGCAAAGACCATTTTTGTTTTAGTTGTTAAGACATAGCCTACTTTCTCTTTGAAAACTCGATCACTTTATTGTGCCCATGCCCTTGCATTTATTCTTTCATGTGCAACAACATTATCGATTTACCTAAGAAGGGGGTCGAGAAAAGAAGGGTCAGCCACTCACCTTGAGTTTACTTCAGGCGAGAGAACTTGTTGGTCGCGCTAGACGTCGCCTACGCAATTACCTTAAATCGCACAAGCAACCGATTAGAATACTGCATTATTCAAGAAGTTCGATAGGAAATGTGAGTTCGAAATGTAAGCCTTGAAAACCATCGAAAACATTCATGAAAACGCATTCAGAAAACAAAACCAAATCCAATGCAAGCGGCGTGAAAAGCAGAGCAATGGGAGATCTCTTCCGAGACAGCCGCAGAGTCAATCCTCGAGGTACAACCCGCTGAATATGGGACTTGGTTCCGAAGAAGACATTCCATAACGAGGAATGGATCTTAATTCAACCGTTTCCGTTCGATCGACTCGGTCGATCTCAACCTATCGGTCCCGACCTAATCGATAGCGACAGTGTTCCTTTCTCACACACCCCGTTGACAGAGTACGGGGAACGATGTAGGGACGGGGGACTATAACAAAGTCACTTCCGAAGTCCTTCGGCCTCCTCATACGCTTAGCTGACGGCTCAGGTTGTTCTGGTTCAATCGTTGTTTCAATAACAACATCTTCTTGGACCACATCTTCATTGAAGACTTCAGTCTCTGGCGTACCCTCATTGTTCTCCGGTACATTCGCAAGAACAATATTCTTGTACCTTGTAAATTTGTCTTCAAAATATTCTGCGTCTCGAGATTCAATGATATGATTTGACTCAATATCAAGAAATCTTCGAGCATCACTCTTCTCGACATACCCCAAGAAGATCGTCTTAGTAGTCCTTGTCCCAAGCTTCTGAATCTTCAGATCTAGAAGCTTGACATATGCCAGACACTCGAATGACATTCAAGTTAGGTCTGACCTTGAACCAGAGTTCATGAGGAGTAACGTCTGAAGTTGCATGAGGCACTCTATTTAGAATAAAAGTGGCCGTCAATACAGCTTCTCCCCAGTAACACTTAGGAAGACCAGCAGTCAACAACATTGAGTTAATCATTTCTGCTAACGTTCTGTTCTTCCTCTCTGCTACTCCGTTTGATTGAGGAGAGTACGGAGCCGTAGTCTCATTGACAATTCCATGTTCTTTGTAGAATGATAAGAATTCATGAGACCTGTACTCCCCACCTCGATCACTTTTTATTCTTTTGAGTTGTTGTCCAGTCTGCCGCTCAGCTTCGACTCTGAACTCCTTGAACATCTCGAATGCTTCGTCTTTAGCCTTCAGCAAGTAGACGAATGCATACTTTGAGAAGTCATCGATGAAGGTTATGAAATACTTCATCCCGGCCTTTGTAGAGAACTGTTTGAAGTCACAGATATCGGAGTGTACCAACTCAAGAAGATCTGTACTTCGATTAACCCGAGGAAAGGGTTTCCTTGTGATCTTTGTTTGAGCACAAACTTCATATTTCTCTACCTTACCCCCACACTTGGAAATAAGCCCTAGACTAGACATTATGTTTATTCGTTTACAGTGAACATGTCCTAGCCTATTATGCCACAACTCAAGAGTATAAGTAGAAGGAGTGATTGCATTAATTACATTGGACTGATTCATAAGCTGAATTTCGAACATCCCTTCGGTATAAAAGGCTTTACCGAAATATGTTCCCTTAATAGACATCGCCATCTTACCAGCATTGATGTCCATCCTGAGGCCTGCGTTGCAGAGTAGGCCTCCTGAGATCAGGTTCTTGGCGATAGCAGGTACGTGCTTCACGCCTTGAAGCATCAGAGACTTCCCCGAAGTCAGCTTCAACACCACCGTCCCGATCTCGAGAACTTCAGATTGTGCCTGGTTCGCCATCATAACCACTTCAGAAGTAGGTGTGTAGGTGGTGAACCACTCCTTATGGAGCAGACATGGCAAGAGGCGCCAGTGTCTACCCACCAGTCAGAGTTAGTACTTACCGCATCAACCTGCACAATCATAGCAACAACGTCAGTGATCATAGATACCTTACTAGGATCTCCTTGCTCTGATTGCTTGGTCTTTGTTTTGCATTCACTTTTGAAGTGGCCGTTCTTGCCACACTTGAAGCAAGGCATTTAAGACTTTGGCTTCTTTTTCTTGAAAGAAGTTTCCTTCACGTTTAAATTGTTAGGGTCCTTCTTCTTGCGGTGGGAAGCCGCCTGCTTTCCCCTTGGTTCCTTGGTATGAACCAAATTGGCGTTAGCTAATTGCTTGGACAGTGTGTACACCTTCAGTTGAGCCCGCATCTGGTCCTCAACATAGATTTCCTGCAAGAGATCTTCAAGGCTGATCTCAAGCTTCTTTCTATGCATGTTTGCATAGAACTTACTCCACCCAGCGGGGAGCTTTGAGACAACCCCTCCAATAACAAACTTGTCGGGGAGGGGCATCGCCTCGTCTTCTAACTTCTGTCGCAGCTTCAGAAATTTCTTTACCTGCGGCAGCATGGACTTCTCGTCCTCAAAGAGCCATTTGTGATATTTTTCAACCACAAATATCTTGCTCCTATTTTTGTCTTCTTCGTACAGTTTTTCTAGAGACTCCCATATGTCTCTAACAATTGTCTTCTTACTGTAGGATTCTGCTAGGGAATCCTCCATAGCATTCAGGATAAGCAGCCTGCAAATGCTATTCTCCCTTCTCCACTTGGCCTAAAGTTTAGTAGCCGCAGCGATTGCAGCAGACCAAGTATCTGGAACAGTAGGTTCCTCTTCAAGAAGCACGTGATCAACGTCTCTAAGTTGAAGAGTGCGATAAACCTTCCTCTTCCAAACTTGATAATGCTTTCCATCAAACTTTTCTAACCTACAAAAGTCAGTATTGAGGAGTGAAGCTTTAAAGTTTTCCATCGTAGCAATAAAGCTTTGAGATTGTTATTGCCGGGGAACAATTTTTGATGGAAAAACTTGAGAATATGAAACGATTGTAAAGATAATGTTTCAAATCAACACTTCAAGGAAGGTGATCCTGAATTACGAGAATCTAATAATATTTTGTAATCAACAACAATCGATCGTAGTACTTCTAAAAAGAAGATACAATCAGAATTACTGGCAGCAATGAAGAAGGTGACTGGCGAAAGATGGAAGAACTCCTGCTGGGGTGAATAATCAACGTTGCTTAAAGCTTTATTCGCCCCATACGAATATCTTCCAGGAACCAGCAAGTTCGTCGGAGAACTTTGGAACACTTCTGCTCTTCTGACTCCTCGGATCGTACACGGACTCCTGTGCAAAAGCAACACTGGTGCAAAGCTTCTCTTCTCTCTCACAGACTCTGTTTACTTGTGTTATGAAACACTTGTAAACTTACTTTACTCTCTGAATGTGTTCTGTATTATATATATTACTCTGCCTATGAGAGAGAGGAGACCTTATATAGGCCCAAGTAGCAACTGTCCGGTTAGCACAACATTCGGGACGTGGTAATAACCACTCCGAACGTGCAGTAACAGCTCAGATCATGCACAGGCACGATCTGAAGCAAGTTGCGCCACTCTGGCACCCTGCGTGCCTTGCATACTGCGCACTGAGCCACTTGCGCTACTGCGTGCACTGCGCAACCTGCGCGACCTGCGCCACCTTGCGCCACGTGCGCCATGAGCGCAACTTGTGCACCCGACGCACCCGGCGCAACCTGTGCGCAACCTGGCGCGCACCTTGGTCGCGCAATCTATGGCGCGCAACGTGGCAGCACAAGTGGCTCGCGCAACGAGCGCAACTAAAGCGTACTATGCACCTAGCGACGATGCTGACGTGCTAAGTACAAAGTGCGCCAACAAAACGTCACATTACGCCTCATGAGCCCATAAGCCCGAGTCCGTGTCTGAGTCCGAGTCCGAGTCGCTAAGCCCCAACGGGGCTTAGCTTCCATGGAAATAAATTTTCCAAGAGCAAAAAGCATGAATGCTTTCAATTGTTTATTTAACTTTTTTCCTATTAAAAAAATAACCCCACATGGCACACCCATGTGCACCTCCACACCACATGTGCATCTCTAAACTAGCAAAGCTAATATATAGAGATACAAGTCCTTTGGTCTCCGAACGTGCAATAATCGCTCAGATCATACACAGGCACGATCTGAAGCAAGTTGCGCCACTCTGGCACCCTGCGTGCATTCCATACTACGCACTGAGCCACTTGCGCCACTGCGCAACCTGCGCGACCTGCGCCACCTTGCGCTACGCGCGCCACGATCGTAACTTGCGCAACGTGCGCAACCGGCGCATCCGGTGCAACCTGTGCACAACCTGGCGCGCTCCCTGGTCGCACAACCTGTGGCGCGCAACGTGGCAGCGCAAGTGGCTCGCGCAACGAGCACAACTAAAGCGCACTATGCGCTAGCGACGATGCTGACGTGCTAAGTGCAAAGTGCGCCAACAAAATGCCACATTACGCCTCATGAGCCCATGAGCCCGAGTCCGTGTCCGAGTCCGAGTCCGAGTCGCTAAGCCCCAACGAGGCTTAGCTCCCATGGAAATAAATTTTCCAAGAGCAAAAAGCATGAATGCTTTCAATTGTTTATTTAGCTTTTTTCCTATTAGAAAAATAATCCCACATGGCACACCCATGTGCACCTCCACACCACATGTGCATCTCTAAACTAGCAAAGCTAATTTATAGAGATACAAGTCCTTTGGTCTCCGAACGTGCAATAACCGCTCAGATCATGCACAGGCACGATCTAAAACAAGTTGCGCCACTCTGGCATCCTGCGTGCCTTGCATATTGCGCGCTGAGCCACTTGCGCCACTGCGCAACCTGCGCCACTGCGCGCCACGAGCGCAACTTGCGCAACTGGCGCGCACCCTGGTCGCGCAAATGGCTCGACAATGCTGACGTGCTAAGTGCAAAGTGTGCCAACAAAACGCCACATTACGCCTCATGAGCCCATGAGCCCGAGTCCGTGTCCGAGTCGCTAAGTCCCAACGGGGCTTAGCTCCCATGGAAATAAATTTTCCAAGAGCAAAAAGCATGAATGCTTTCAATTGTTTGTTTAGCTTTTTTCCTATTAGAAAAATAACTTCACATGGCACACCCATGTGCACCTCCACACCACATGTGCATCTCTAAACTAGCAAAGCTAATATATAGAGATACAAGTCCTTTGTCTAGCCGATGTGGGACTAAAATTCTTAGAGAGTCACTTTCCTTCTACCAACAGATGCTATGGGCTTCGCAGTTAAGACTCCCTTGTCCACTACTTGGGTTGTCCTCTGGCCTATGGTAGAAGGAAAGTGACTCTATGAACCGCTGATTTAAAAAATCAATCAAAAGGTTAGCGGTTGGCATCACAAGGCCCTGTCCACTGGCGGCAAACTGATTTTGATCAAGCATGTTCTTACATCGATGCTAATGATGCTGCCCGTACAAACAGGTTAGCAAAACCATCGAGAAACTCTTTAACGAACTTTTGTGGGGTCAAAGGATTGGGAAAAACAAAAGATGTTGGGTGAGCTGGAACACTATCACTAAGCCTACAGAAGAAGGAGGGATGGGGATCCGTAAATTATCCGAGATGATGGATGCATTCACAGTAAAGCTTTGGCAGAAGTTACGTGTCAAAAGTCTCTCTAGACTAACTACTTCAGAGCCAGGTATTTCCCTAACACTCATCCGTCTAAAGCTCATGCGAATTGCCACGCTTCCCGATTTGGCGGCTACTCCTTCTCGGCAGGGCATACAAAGAAAATCAGATTGGCATAACGGTCGGTAGAGGCGACGTTAACGCTACGGATGAAGACTGGATGGGTATTAGCACCTTTGGCAGCCCATCTCTCCATCCCAACAACACTCTAATCAAATATCTGTGGCAAAGGGACGAGTGTTGGGATTATGAGTTGATCCAGCACTTGGGAGGGAGTGGCGTGGTCGAGGCGGTCAGAAAATTGGCAGCCGTGATTAGCAATGAGAAGGACGAGTGGATCTGAAAACCGAGGATAGGGGGTCTGTTCTCCACTACATCGGCAAGGAGATTCTGTAGAGTGGCAGCGCCGACCGACCCCATCCTTAGCAAAATCTGGTTACACACAGTACCGTTGAAGTGGTCGATTTTATGTTGGCGAGCTTTCAAACGCAAGCTTCCTACTGATGAGGCACTAACCCTTCTTGGTTTCTCCCCGGCATCCAAATGCCACTGTTGCAGCCGTCCACAGGGGGAATCGCTTGACCACGTGTTCGTGGATGGAGAAACAGCGTGGAAGGTCTGAACGGTATTGCATCATCAATGTCACATAAGACACTCTACTAATTAGGGGTGTGCATCGATCGGTGGTCGACCTATTTGTTAATCGGTTTGAAAATAATCACAGCCGAACCAAACCAACCAATTGGTCGGTTCGATTTTGAAACCGACCGACTTGGTTCAGTTTGGATCGGTTCGGCTGATCGGTTTTGATCAGACAAAAAATTTCAAGTATATAAAAGTGTTTCACAAAGTAAATTCACACAAAAATAAATTCTAACTATCTTTTGTTTGGAAGATGTTTGTATGAGATTCCAAAATGGACAATAATCTTCTAAGTAGATCACTTGCATAATGAATTTATTCCACAAATCCAAAATAATTCTCGAAAAGAAACTATAATCCTAATAGATCTATGAATTGAAGATGGAAAATAAACAAACAATGAAATGGATAGGTTGGACCGGATATAAACCTAACTTTAGTTTGTTACTAACTAGGTTCGGTTTGGTTCGGTTTAAGCGGTTTTTGGAATGACCAAACCGTGAACCGAACCAAATCGGTCGATTTTTTAAATGGTCAAGTCGAACCAATCCGACCGGACCATCGGTTCGGTTAAAAACTGACCGATTCTGTTTGGTTTGGTTCGATTTGGTCGGTTTGGGTTCAAATATGCCCACCCTACTACTAATGGTGGACTGATACATTAATTCCAGGTTTGGGGTAAGGGTCCAAACCGTACTCTTTATCATATCATCTTTCTAGTATCGGTTTGGGTCATCTAGAATAACAGTAACAAATACAGATATGAGAGCTCTAGCTTTGGCGTCGCGTCGACGTCTTGCTCATCAGCGAGATCAAGCGTCAAGTCCCAAAGGCCACTCGATGCAGTGATCGTCAGACGAAGATTTTGGTTGATAGATTTTGACTTTGTGATTTTTGGCATATTGGATACTAAGAGGGAGAGGGTATACTTTTTTGTTTCTTCTCTTGTATCATTTTGGGGAAGGTTTTGGCAGTCGGCCGCCTTCGTCTCCTGAGTTAGGACTTCTTTATATATATATATATATATATATATATATATATATATATATATATATATATATTTTTTTTTTTTTTTTTTTTTTGAAGCAATGGGTAATTGTGGCTAACTTGTCTCCACTGAGGCTCGAACTCCCGACCACTTGGGCCGTATGCATCTCTCTTAACCACTAGGCTAGAGGTCATTTGCATATATATATATATATATATATATATATATCTATATAAAAAGAGAAGTTATGGGCAAAAAAAAGGTATTGGCTTGTATTTTTTATTTTCCTTCGAAGTCGATGGTTTAAATTATATTTAGGCTAAATTGCAACTTTATATCCTTAAGTATCACTGTTTTTTAACTTGATACCCTCAACTTTTATAGGTACCAACTTGATACCTTGTAAAATAATTAGACCAAATTGCCTCTTCTCTTCTCCCCCCACCCTACCCCCTCTTTCTCTAAGGCTACGGGTGGAAGCGCGGGCGTGCGCACGAGCGGAAGGGGAGCGCGAGCAGGCGGCTAGCGTGGGGATGCTCGAGGGCGCGGTGAGCTGGGCAAGCGGGCGCGGGGTAGAGCACGGGGTCGCGCTCGTGCAGGTGCGGGACAGAGCACGGCGGCGCACGGGGCAGTACGCAGGGGTGCGCTGGGCAGCGCCCGGGCGTGCACACGAGCGGGAGCCAAGGCCGGTCCTGGCCCAGGGCGGCCAGGGCGACCGCCCAGGGCCCCAAGAAATTTGGGGGCCCAAAAAATTTATTTTGACGTACGTATATTAATAATCTTGTACGTAAAATAGAACAAATATGTAACATGATTCTCTTCTAACACAAAATAGTTGTGGTGTAGTGGTTATTAGGTTATAATTGCATACTAGAGGTCTTAGGTTCAATCTTGGTTGTAACAATTTTTTTATTTACTTTTATTTTAGGATTTTTTTAATTTTTATTATATATAGGCCCCATTTATATGGGCCATATTTTGAAAGTTTGTCCAGGGCCCCCATAAACTCAGGGCCGGTCCTGGCGGGAGCGCGGGCTCAGGGGTGGGTAGGGTGGGTCGTTGGAGCCAGGCAGGTAGGGGGGTGGTCCCCGAAGGGGGGATGGTCGCCGGAGGAGGGGGGTGGGGGACGGGATGGCCGCCGGGGGAGGGGGCAGTGGGGGAAGAAGCAGCCGGGAGGAGTGTAGTTTAGGAATATAAAAAAAAGGATATCAAGTTAGAAATATAAGTTGAGATAGAGCATTAAGTTAGTATCTGTAAAAGTTGAGGATATCAAGTTGAAAAACAGTGATAGTTGAGTGTATCAAGTTACAATTTAGCCTTATATTTACTTGTTTTGCACTTGATTGCTAATTGTAACATAATGTGAAATGTTCGGGTTATCAAGTCAAGTGCAAGTATTCTAAATTTCATACTAACAATTCTCACATGAAGATAGGACGGGATAGTATTTTACAAGAAGACTTAAAAAAAAACGACTTCATATATTCATATACAGTAATGCAATTCGTATCTCCAAAATATTTCTTCAAACTATATTTTCTTACGTGACAGCTGATAGTGCATCTGACATATCATCTGACATGACAAATTCTAACCCAAAAAAATAATTACCCAATTTTTTTATATTAATGTCAATGTTAATGTAAATTTTAATATTAATTTCAAAATTAATTTTAGTATTAATTTTAATTAAAATGTCAATGATAATGTTAAAATTATTTTTAAACGTTAATATTAATTTTACTTTTAATGTTAATTCTAAAATTAATTTTAATGTTAATTTTAATCTTACGAAAGTTTGCCTTGTCTGCTGCTATGTCAGACGACATGTAAACTGCCACATAAGAAGGAATACTTTTGAGGAATATTTTGGAAGGATAAATAGCATTTTTCGTTCATTAGAAATTCCTATGGTTACTCACCGTTGGTGAAAAGTCGGTTTATTTGATGTCAATCGAGTCGGAATAATCAAAGTCGACTAAACCTAACTTTTAAAAAAATTGAACCGAACCAAAATTACTATTGAAATCGAATCGAAAATCAGTTTGGTTTATTCGTTTAGGGTATTTTTATTGTTTTGAGCCAGACCCAAAGTTGAGGTTGTTAGTTAAATTATAGTCGTATTTTAAACTTGGACCCAAAGTTACATTGATTGTTAAATTATCAAAACTGGACTTTAAAACACATACATATAAATAATATTTTTTAATATATAAAAAATATATATACCCATATTTATCATAAAATATGTATAAAATTGAGAGTGACATAATTTTATAAGTCTTATTTAATTTTTAATTTTGTACTGTAATCAAAAATCAAAACCAAAATCGACATCGAAAAATGAGTTTTAGCATCTTTAAAATTGAAACCAATAATAACTTTTTTAAATCTATCCGAATTTTTTATTCGGTCCGATTGGATTTTTTTGTCCAACACCATTGTCCAGTCATTCAGGAGGAGAAAGTCACGAGCTTCTTCTATACTAGTACAGCTGTTTAATTTAATTAAACAGACGACAAGGTTCACTATGTCACATAGAATAGGCTCTACATATATACTATAATACCTTCTGATTATGCAATACAGTTAGCTACTTAAGGTGACGGTACTCCTTTGGTTGTATATATCTCTCTGTCGCTGTTCCTAGGAAAGCAGATTGCTATATTTGTTTAGACATAGGAAGCTTCCTCCTACTCGCTCTCTATTCCGTGCTGAATACTCCTTTTACTTTAGTTACTCGAGGAAGTGGCAGTAAGAATCATATCTTGGGTTTTGCATGTTTGTCTGAAGTTCATAGTTCACAATTTTTGTGTGGATATTAATGGAAATAGATAATTGTCCAAATTATTTATGAGGAATGTTATGTTGGTCGTGTTAGTTCCGGGACTTGATCAAAGATGGTAAAACAGATGCAACAAAGATCTACGAAGATACAAATACCAAATAATCCGATTACAATATGGAGGAGGAAAATAGAGAAGAGAAGATCTCTCGTTCTTCCTTGCAAACGTGTTGCAATTGGGACAGAATGAGTTACAATAATCTAGAGAGCGATGAGAAGAAGAACATTGCTGGGGTGTCAAAACACCGTTGCTCAAAGCAAGATTCGCCCCACACGATCTGCTTCCAGGAACCAGCAAGTTTGAAGAACTTGTGGAACGCTCGAAGTCACCTCTGTTCTGACTCCTCGGATGCACTTGCAATGGCAGCAGCATCCCTCTCTCTCTTTGTCCTTTTTTTTGACTTATATTTTTCGTAGTCGCCGCAAAGGAGGCCAGAAGAGAGTATTTATAGAGAGAGGGTGGAAACCCTAGCCGCCTCTTCAGTTATGGAAAGATTGAATCAAATCCCCAAAAAAATAGCAACGATATTAATTCAAATCCTACAAAGATAGGAACGAAATTAATTCAAATCCCACAAAGATAGGATCTGAATTAATCGTATTGATTCAGCCTTACCATAACTGACTTGTAACCTGCACAGTCAACGGAGCCCTCCATGCGGCAGCAGCAGCAGCAGCTGGCCGCATGAGCCTCATGGCCGCAAGGACCGCATGGACGGCATGGACCACATGAGCCGCATGGCCGCATGGACCGCATGGGCCGCATGGACCACATGAGCCGCATGGACCGCATGACTCGCATGAGCCGCATGGCCGCATGAACCGCATGTGCGGCATGGACCGCATAGCCGCATGACCGCATGAGCCGCATGGACCACATGAGCCGCATGGCCGCATGAGCCGCATGGCCGCATGAAGCGCATGAACCGCATGGACCGCATGGCCGCATGGCCGCATGAGCCCCATGGACCGCATGAGCCGCATGAGGCCGCATATGAGCCGCATGCCGCATAAGACCGCATGACTGCTGACGTGCTAAGTCCAAAGTGCGCCAACAAAATGCCACATTACGCCTCATGAGCCCGAGTCCGTGTCCGAGTCCGAGTCCGAGTCGCTAAGCCCCTTTGGGGCTTAGCTCCAAATGTAAATTAATCCAAGAGAATGACAAAAGCATTAATGCTTAATCCTTGGAGCCTTATTCTTACCTCCTAGTAAAATCACCCACATGGTTCCCTCCTTAGGATCACCACCCCATGTGCATCTCTCAATAACACACCCAAGTATATATGTTGAGATAACTCATGGTGCATTTTCGATGTGGGACTAAAATTTACAAGGCAAGTTGAGAGCAAGCTCTCTCCATGTAAAGAAAGCACCAACAATCTCCCACATATCACAACATATATATGTGTCCAGGGTTGAGCGTTCCAAACAGTAACTGTCTATTTTGCATTAGGATAGATGTCGCTAACGACTTGAATCTTCCCGCATGGGTTAAATAACAATGTGATACAAGAATGGACTACGCCTTGAATTCTGCATCACAATTGTAATTCTTTTCACTCATAAAGTGTAGTTACGTGTGCTTCTGGCTGCACATTAAAGGCCCTGTGCCAGCCTGGTTTCAGTGTATAATTTTGGGCGTCTACAAGTTTACCCTCAAGAGACGGCCTGATATCTCTTTCCATACACTATAGGTGAGTTCTTTATTAAAAAGATATGGCATGAAGCCTTGCGCTTCCTTGCGGTGCTACGCCGCTATGACATGGCCTGAAGCCGAGGCATTACCCCTACCAGGGAACCTCATCGTAGTGTCATACTACTGTAGCATGAGGTCTCAGCCTCTTTGTAGTGCCAATCTACTCAGCATTAAGCCTAAGGCTTCCTTGCGGTGTTACGCCGCAATGACATGGCTTGCAATGCCGAGACTTTACCTCTACCTGGGTACCTCATCGTGGTATCGTGCCACTGTAACATGGGGCCAACCTCCCCTTTTTAGTGTTGTCTACAACTCTTTAATTACGTCATACAGCATTAGGCTACCAGCCTATTTGCGGTGCTACGCCGCTATAACTTGACTTGCAAGGCCGAGGCATTACCCCTACCTGGGAACCTCATGGTGGAGTCACCCCATTATAGCATGGAGTTTCACTCCTTGTAGTGCTGCTCTACCGTGCTTCCTGTAAAGCACACCAGGTATTCACTCTGCCTGAGAACTCATTAAGGCGTTTAAGCCACCCTTCCACAGGATCTATTTTTTTTTTGCAGAAAAATACATAGTAGACAACAGTGGTTATGGGTCCGTATCCCTTCCATGTTCCAGAGAACAAGTACCCACTGTTACCCATTAGTTTCCCAGTCAGTGATCCTCCTTTGAACCAAAAGTTAGATGCCTAGTAGATTTTTCTTTGAACTAATAACATAAAACTTTCTGGTAGGATTACAAAGACACACTATCAGAATGCCTTCAAGCCCATTTTACAAGCTGTGTCATCGACCAACTGGCGCTTGAGGCCCTTTGTGAACAGATCTGCAACTGGTTCTCCTGACTCCGAACATCAACCACTGCAATTACACCTCTTTTGATAAGATCGTGTACTGCCCTGTGCTTCAACCGTACAATCCTCTTCTTCCCGTTGAAGAGGTCATTTGATGCCACCGCCGCAGTCACCTGGTTGTCACAGTATATCGGTATCGCCGGTATCTGAGCCCCAACCACTGGAAGATCATTCATGAGCTCCCAAAGCCATTCTGCTTCATCTGCTGCAGTTTCAAGTGCATAGAATTCAGATTCCATGGAGGAACGAGAGAGTATAGTCTGCTTCTTCGACTTCCATGATATAGCAGCTCCACCCAAAGAAAAAATATATCCACCTGTGGATCTCTCGCTTTCCACCTCTGAACACCAGCTAACATCACTGAAGCCTTCCACTACTGTCCGATACCCGTTGTAGTACAGTGCATATGTCTGAGTCTTCTTGAGATATCTCATCACCTGCTTCACAGCTTTCCAGTGCTCAATCCCTGGGTTGCTCGTGAACCGACTCAGCATTCCCACGGCAAAAGTTATGTCAGGCCTTGTGGCAGTGGTTGCGTACATCAAACTTTCGATAACGCTATAATACTCCAGCTGTCTGACGCTTTCCCTCGAGTTTGGCTTCAGCTTCTGATCACACCTATATGGCGTATCGATCCCTGGAAGATCCTTATACCCATAGCGTGTGAGCATCTTCTCAATGTAGTGAGATTATGACAGTGCTACTCCAGTGTCTGTCCGGATGATCTTTATGCCCAAGATGACATCTGCATCCCCCAAGTCCTTCATACTGAACTTGGTTGAGAGGAACTTCTTTGTCTCTATGACACATCCTATATCCGTACCTAGGATTAGCATGTCGTCCACGTACAGACAAACGATGACTCCTCTTCCATCAGCGAACTTTGTGTAAACACATTTGTCCGTCTCGCTGACTCTGTAGCCGTTTGACCTAATAACTTTGTCAAACTTTTCATGCCACATCTTGGGAGCTTGCTTCAAACCATACAATGATTTCACCAACTTGCAGACTTTGTCTTCAAGGCCTTTGACGATAAATCCATCTGGTTGTTGCATGTAAATCTCTTCGGTCAGCTCCCCATTCAGGAATGCTGTCTTTACATCCATCTGATGTATCACCAACTTATGTATAGCTGCTAGAGCGATTAACATCCTGATGGTGGTCATCCGAGCTACTGGAGCGTACGTGTCAAAGTAGTCTATCCCCTGTTTCTGAGAAAATTCCTTGGCTACCAGCTTGGCCTTGAACTTGTCAATAGTTCCATCTGCCTTTATCTTCTTTTTGAAGATCCATTTACATCCGATGGGCTTTTCTCCTTCAGGTAGATCTACCAACACCCATGTGTTATTGGAGGTGATAGAGTCAAACTCGTCATTCACTGCCTCCTTCCAGAAGATAGCATCTCTGGTCTTCATCGCCTCATCATAGGTAAGCGGATCTGCTTCCACATGATAGGTGACAAAGTCATCTCCGAAGTCTTTCGGTATCCTCGCTCGCTTAGCTGACGGCTCTGCGAGTTCTGGTACAAGAGTTGTTTTATCAACAACAGCTTCTTCTTGGACTACTGGCCCATATGAGATTTCAGTCTCATTTGCACCTACATCATTTTTTGGAATGTCCGAAAGAACAATGGTTTTGTCTTTTACAAACTTGTCTTCAATATATTCAGCATCGCGAGATTCGATGATATGATTTGACTCAATATCAAGAAATCTCCTAGCATCACTCTTCTCGGCATACCCCAAGAAGATTACCTTCGTAGTCCTAGTCCCTAGCTTCTGAATCTTCAGATCTGGGAGATTCACATACGCCAGACACCCCCACACTCGAATGACATTCAAGTTTGGTCTGACTTTGAACCAGAGTTCATGAAGAGTTACGTCCGAAGTTGCATATGGCACTCTATTCAGAATAAAAGTGGCCATTAATGCAGCTGTTTGCCATTGATTGTAAAAGTACAGAACAATAATCGGAGGACTGAACTTAGACTCACAATACAAACTCGCTTGTACAAGGAAAGCCTAGGGACGAAAACCTAGGTACAACAATCTAAGTACAATTGTTTATTTTTGATTCTGGGAGATGATGATAGAGGCTTGGAAAGGTGACGACAGTCCTGCCTTACTCATTGGACGATTGGTATGCGGCCTTGGCTCTTGTGACGAGATGGTTGGCATTGATGAAGAAATGATCCTCCTGCTCTCCTCGTATTGCTCTTCTGGCTTCTCTCTCTCTCTGAATTGATCTCTGTGGATTCTTCTCTCTGACTATCGGGAGAGCCTCTCTGTATGTGCGTATCTCTCTCTGACAGTGTATATATTCACAAGGGAATAGCACCTTGCTATTTATAATAGTGGGATGTGATCATTAGGGTTGCCAATGATTACCTCTTGGAGATGGCGGCGGCCTTTGGATTGGTCAATCTAGGCCGTTCGTTTTTTATTATGACGAATTCGAGCCATTGAGTGTAGATTACACCAAATCCCATCAGCAATTAATGCTGATTGGAATAAATCTTTCTCATAATGATCTTCTGATGTCTGCGAATAAATTAAATTTATTCTCCTGCCACGTGTCCAAGATTATTGAGATTTGACCCAATCTTTGATTGCAGTAAATCTGAGAAATTGATCGGCTTAGGACACGTATCCTAGGAGCCACTGGGGGATCTGAACCACATGACGAGTGAGCCACATATGATTTTGGGCCGCATATGGTTAGTGCCACGTATCAGGGCTACCTGGGTAGTGGCCCTCCCTCGAGCCTTTGAACCACAGGGAGGTAATCATTGCGAGCCGCATAGGGATACATCCGCCTGAGCCGCATGGAAATGGTCCTCTTGAACCGCATGAGAAATCTTTGTTCGAGCCGCATGAGGCTGTCTCGGCCAGAGCCGCATAGGACGGCTTCATTCTAAACCGCATGAGAAGTCTTTGCTCGAGCCGCATGAGGCTGTCTCGGCCTGGGCCGTATAGGACGGCTTCATTCTGAACCGCATGGGAAGTCTTTGCTCGAGCCGCATACGAACGCCCACATGGCAAGGCCACGTGGTATCTTTATGGCTCTCGGGAGATTTGTGTCAGAGATCTCTCTCTCTTCCCTAGAGATCTGTCATTATGACAGAGTCATAATTTCTTCTTTTTGTGTCAGGGCTGTCACTTTTTCAGAGTTGTCAGCCGTCAAAAATTAATGCGAGGGGGCAGAGAAGAGGACTGTCCCGCCACGTGTCTTCGGAGCCGCATAGGATGTCTTGGGCCGCATAGTCCCTTATGCCGCATGACTCTTTGAGCCGCATGAGCTTTCTGAGCCGTATGGGGTTCTTTGGCCGCATGGGTCATTTTCTTTAATATTTTCCATGCTTCGACAAGACCCCCTTCAAAATTTTCAATTTACAAAATTGAAATACTTTGAATAAGAAGCATAGTCGTATTCTTCTGGCCGCATATGAAACCCTGACCGCATAGAGATCTTGGCCGCATAGATTGTTCAGCCGCAGGAGTGTCTCACCCGCAGGGGACTGTTCAGCCGCATAGCTTCTCACCCCGTGTGCGGGTCTTTAATTGCCTCGAATTCACTTCAGCACCGTTTTGTAGGGGGGAATCCCGAGGGTCAGCTCATTAAATCTTTCAGATTTTACGCCCTGGGCGAACCTTGGAGACGAAACCCGAGGAGTCGGTTTCGCTTTTTGTGAGGCGGTCATTGGCCCACGTGTCCTTCTTCTCCCGTCCTCCTATAAATAGGAGGAGTTTGAAGAGAGAAAGGGCTTCTTCACTTTCTTTCTTTTTCCTCGAATCTTCCCTATCTCGATTGCCCTTCCCCACTTCGATAATTAATGGCTCCCAAGAAGACCGTGGCAACAAAGGGCAAGAAGGCAGCCTCTACTTCCGCCTCGACTGCGGCTGCTACTCCATCGGTCGTCGTACCTGATGTTCATCCTGACGTTCACCCACCCATTGCTGGTAAGGACAATGTATGAGTTAAAGAACCCTAACTGCCATGGCTATGTCGTATACTTTATGCACGAGTCTTTGTAAATCGCATGTTCGCCCTACAGCTGAGCTGCGAGCCGCATAAGAAAACCACCGTTTCTGCATACGCGCTTCGTCGGTGAAGCCGCATAAGCGACGCTAAACCGCATAGACTTTTATCGCACGGAGCCGCATAAGTGTTCTTCTGAGCTTGAACCGCATGAGGCTTTTTGGAGCCGCATAAGACTTCGGAGCCGCATAAGGATTCATGGAGCCACATGGATGTTTTCTTGAGCCGTATGAGGCTTGAAAGCACCCAATCAGCTCTCTTTATCCATCCGTTTAACCTACCTTTCTCTGTCTTTTCTTTAGTGAATCTGCCGGTTAACGCTGCTGGAGAACTCTTGGTGGGTAGCGCCCAAGCTGCTCTCGGCTATAGGTACGACCATATTGTTCAGCATATGACGGACCAGTTTTCGAGCGTTGAGCCACTGGCTAGATTGAATGCCATCAAGAATCAGTCTTTCCATTTCCTTAATGCTATGATGAACTCCGGGAAATTTGAAGGTGAGTATTTGAAGCCTGCGTTCTTTTTTGGAGACGTCTTGACCGTGGAGAACAATCATGTTCTGGAAATGTCGGAGAATTAGAGTTTTGTCTCTAACGGGATGGCGATCCGCATCCCCCAGATGGAGTGACACTTCCCATTATCTTGGTTCAATATGCTCCCATTGACCGGAAGATGGAGGGGACTTTAACCCCTACCAGAAGTGGGATGTTCGTGGGGAACATCCATTATAATAACAATCTGAAGTCCGTGACTGCCGGCAAGGTGCATACTAGCTGTTCTGTGACGGGGTTGGTCCCAGGTTCTTTCTTGAATGTGGCGGGCCCTAATTTCATATTTTCTACCGCCGATACTTTTATAAATCAACTTGCTCGGAAGGGCTCCTATCCCGTTGGCCGGTTGATGTTCCCTGGTTGGGTACACCCTATTCCCTCGTGGACCAATTTGTCTACTTGGATCTTGCAGAAGTATGAGGCCTTCTTGTGTGAGATTGGCCTTTACCACGCTATCCGAGGCACCAGTCATGGCTTGTCCATAAACAAGAAGCTGTTCATGTCTCTGCTGGAGATGTATAATTGCCGTACGGGGACTTTTTACACACCTGTAGGGAAAATGGGACTCGTGCTCCATGAAATGCACGCGGTCTCCAAGCTTCCTTGGGGGGACGAAGCTTTTGAAGCGTATACTCCCACTAATGAGGAACTCGAAGATTTGGAACAACGGTATCCTGGCTTCGTGGCTCTTTACCAAGAGATATTGTGCCATTATAGCACATGTCATCAGATAACCCGAAATAATAGTAACTCGGAAGGGAATGCTCCCCAGACCAAGGACTGGGTGCACTATCTCTTCCCGAAAGATGCCTCAGGTCAAGTTACCTCTCGTCGTCCTCGATCTCAGGAAGCGATTAAGGACTTGGTGTCGTCGGCTAAGAGAGTGGCCACTACCAGTGACAGATTCGGGAGCAAGACTGACACTTTTGGTTACTTTTACCAGGATACTCAAGAGTTATCCGAGAAAGCGCTTCTGGCGGAATTTTTGATGATCTGGCTACGAAATTGTGTAGTCTCGGGAGGAGCCGGTTCTATTGAGAGAATTAGTCGTAACTTCATCCTTCCGGCTGTGAAGTTAGTTTTACGAATCAGGCTAGCTCTTCTTCCGGCCATGGTGTGCAGCATACACCGTGGCCTTCGTACCTTCACATCCAAAGTTATTGCTCGCGATGTGACCAAGGATTTTGAACGAACTGAGTTGCCCTGTCACTATTTGATGGGGTGGCTGCTGATACATTACCCGTCTTTGATGAGGCCGGGCTCTGAAGACGGTGTGATTGATGATGACGAAAGCAGATCCCCGAGGGAATGTTCTATTGCTCGTACATAGAGCAGGAATTGTTTTCCAGGAACCGGGGCCACCAAAACTGAAGGATTTGACCAATATTCTTTGATGCTGTCGAAAGCATGCTAACATTCCTCGTCCCATACGAATGAGACTCCTTTCTTCATGAGGTGCGTGAACGGTCGTCATCGCCCGGAGAGGTTAGAAATGAACCTCCTGATGTAAGCTAGCCTCCCTTGGAGGCCTCTGAGTTCGCGAAGATTTCTCGGGGGACCCATCTCCATGATTGCTTTCGTCTTCTCAGGGTCTACATGGATACCTTGTACTGTGATGATAAAGCCCATGAACTTTCCGCTGGATACGTCCAGAAAGGACTTCGTAGGGTTCATTTTCAAATTGTGCGCTCGCATTAGGTCGAATACCGTCTTTAGATCCTGCAGATGGTCTCCCTTGTAGCGACTCTTAACGGCTATATCGTCAACATAGCACTCCACTGTCTTGCGTAAGTGGTCTCTGAAGATGATGCTCATGACTCTTTGATATGTGGTGCCAGCATTCTTTAAACTGAAAGGCATAACTGTGTAGCAGTATGTGCCAATCGGTGTTCGAAATGGTGTATGCTTTTCGTCGTCAGGAGACATCTTGATTTGGTTGTACCCCGAGAAGCCATCCATGAATGACATACATTCAAAATCGCAGGTATTGTCAATCATGATGTCTGTGATAGGGAGGGGGAACTCATCTTTGGGGCATACCTCGTTCAGATTGCGGAAGTCGATGCAGATTCGAATCTTCCCATTCTTCTTGAGGACGGGTACTATATTGGTGACCCAATCGGAATGTTGCTCGTCACGAATGAAGCCGCTGGCTATCAGTTTGTTGACTTCGGCTTCGATCGCGTCCATGATGCCTGGGCGGAAGCGTCGCTGTTGTTGCTTGACTGGCTTCGCATCCGGCCGAATGTTGAGTTTGTGAAGAGCAATGTCGGGATTTAACCCTGGCATGTCTTCATAGCTCCAGGCGAACACATCAATGTATTCTCTAACAAGTTCTAGTAGTGACTCCCGCTCTTCGTCTTTTAGGCTTTTACTGACGAAAATTGGTTTTGGAGAAGATTCACTACCGAGGTCAACCTGTATGACTTCATCTTCAGTAGGAGGTTCTCTCTGTTCGAACCACTTTTCCTATTGTGCGTCCAATTGTTGGGCACACGGCTCTAGCTCGAGGATTTTGGGGATGTCTTCGTCTTCTTCGTAAGCGTCGGCGAATGCCATGTTGACTGACAAGACTTGTCTGAACACGTCTCCGATGCTAGTATCCGAGTCAGAAGTTGGAGACCCGGTTGAATGTGACTGCCAGCCGCATTCTTCATCTGAACTTTCAGGGGTCGTCGTGGGTGTTACATACCCTAATCCACATCGAGTCTTGCTATAGTAGTCCCGTGGTTTGCCAGCCGGGACCGGTGGCTTCAAAGGTAATCGTCGTCTAGTACCGTAATTCAAGCCCGGCGTCGTTTCCAGATCATACCCCAGTTTCTGCATGAGATATTTAGATTGGAGGCTATAAAGATACAGAGGTAGTCTCCCGGCATCCGATCCAAGGTCGACTTCTTCTATGGTAAAGGGATGCGGATTGTCCTTCCGGCCGAAGATGATTGGATGGTCCCCTCCTTCGATTATTCGGTAAGCATCTTCTACTGGAGTAAGCTGGATTGCGGTGTACACATTTGTCACCTGTGTGTGCAGGTGAGTGCCTATACCGTGTTCCATAGCATACATTGTGCATAGCTTATTGAGCTCGGTGTAGTTCAAAGATAACCCTTTATTGATGAAGTAAGGTATCTTTTCTAGGGGGATTACATCATCAGCGGAGGAAACATCAGTGTAGGCAGCCACATACTTGGCTAGCTCCAGTTCCTCTTCGACTACCCCCTGTGTGAATGAAGACTGAGAGGACGACCTGGGGAGCTTGATCGTCAGCGGTTCAGTTGAT
Organism: Iris pallida; assembly: GCA_029216955.1. Taxonomy (NCBI): domain Eukaryota; kingdom Viridiplantae; phylum Streptophyta; class Magnoliopsida; order Asparagales; family Iridaceae; genus Iris; species Iris pallida. Next base: position 39,460 of record JANAVB010021049.1, read on the forward strand.
GGGGCAAAGCGTGGAGTCGTTGGCAGACTAGCGACCCCCAGTTTGGTACTCGATGTGGAGCGAGGAGTGGCTGGTTCGCTAGAAGTGTCAGACCTCGCCTCGGGGTGACGACCCTTCTTGGGAAGGCGTATCGTCAGTGGCCTATCGGAGGGATTGAGCTTCTCCGTTTGGGGTTGACCGACTCTCGGCAGTCTGATTGTCAGTGGCATCGTTGTGGGTCTCGGCGATTGGCCGGACCTTGGCAGCCGGATTATCATCTGCTCCTCCTGCGTCGAGAGGCTGATCGCGTCCTTTCGCAGAGTGGCAGTAAAGGGTGCGGACTTTCCCGGTTTGCGAGCTTGGAGGTGGATCGTCAGAGGTTCCTCTGATCATGTGGCTGTCTCGGTACTGGCTTGTACATCTCCTTCAGCAAGATGCTTCTTCGATTTCTTGTACAGGCAGGAGTCTGAGTAGTAAGATTCGACCCCTTTGAAGGGATCGATATCAGTAAATTCCGTCCTCACGAAGCCGTGTTTGTCGACATATTTGAAGCACTGGTGTAGCATGGAAGGCACGATCATATAATCGTGTATCCATGGGCGCCCCAAGAGGATGTTGTAATAAGTGTCTGCATCTACGACGTAGCAGGTGACTTCGGATTGGAGATCGCCAATCTGACACTTCAGACGAATCTTTCCAATAGGATAGCTCCTGCCCGAATTGAAACCGCTGATGGCGGTGCTTGTAGGTGTCAGGCGATGCATTGGGATGCGGAGATGATATAGCAGACCCTTCCGGATGATGCTTATGGAAGAGCCAGGATCAATGTGCATCTGATCCACATTCACGTCACCGATGTATCCCGTGTAGTATAGCGGGCGATCATGTAGGTTGGTTTTGATGAGCATGTCTTATAGAGTGAAGACGATGTTGGGCATTGTACCCATGCAGGCACTGTCTTGTAGATCCACGGGTGAGTCCTCCCCGGTGAGGTTGGATTGAGCCAGATAGGCATCGGCATTTTGGAGTGCTTCGCTCAAGGCTGCGCGGACATCCTTCGAGAGCCTCAGGAGCTCATATAAGGACAATTTGGCCGGTGTATTGGCCAATTGCGCTAGTATATCAATGTTGTAGGTCCTCTCCAGCCCTTAAGGTGTCTCTTTTCGGAGGGATTTGTCGAAGCGAGTCTCCTTCGGCCTAGGCTTGTCGGTCGTCGGAGGCTGAGGGGGCCCTGGAGTGTCAGTGGTAGCTAGAGGATGATCATCAGTCGAGTTCTCAGCCACAGATTGGGATTGTGGTCCAGATCGAGTAACGACGGCTGTGACTTCTTCAACATCTGCCGAGATGGTACGGCAGGATCTGACTTTTCCACTTCTCTTCTTGTAGGTGGAAGATGGTGTGGGCCGAGTCACTTCTGACACCAAGTCTGGATGGATCCACATGACCTCCCCTCGTGATGTGGTGAGGGGTACTAGACCAGCAGCCTGATCTCGGGGAGGTGGAAGATTGGTAATCTCCATTGTTGCCAGAGGGATGGGGACCACCCCGTCTTGAGCTTCCGTCGGAGGGAAGCTGCCGAATTGTACGGACACCATATTGGCTGCCACGGTTACCTCTTCGAAATCGATGGCTAGAGCATTCGAATCGATAAGGTTTTGGATGTACCGTTTCAGCTGGTAGCAATCATGTGTAGGATGGTGGACATAGCGATAATAATGGCAGTACTTTGGATTCTCCATCTCTGCCGGTCGCGGTTCTCGTCTTGGTGGGGGAAGCTGAATTCTGTCCCCTTGTATGAGCATGTCCAAGATGGGCTTGACGTGACCGTCTTCGAAGGAGTAAGTGATTTGCGGCCATTGTTTGTCTGCTGGCTTTGGCTCAGGTTTTTGTGCTGTATCGGCCACCATGGCCTGCTTTCCTTTGCTATCCCGATTGTTGGAGGGGCTACCCCTATTATCGTTGTTGGGACGCTTGCCCTTATTTTCTCCTTCTGAGATGTGCAATCCCAGTTGGCGAGCCTTTCCCAATCGTTCTTCGGCACTTGTGGCACTGATGATAAATGCCTTCCAGTCCTTGAATTGACTCTCGCCCATCCAGAGACTAATTGTTGGGAGCAATCTCTTTTGGCAAATTTCAATTAAGGAAGAATTCGGATTTCCGGAGGGCAGTTTCATGGCGGTTTGGCGGAACCGCTCAATGTAGTTCCTTGTCAACTCCTTCTCTCCTTGGACGACGTCCATGAGGGTGGACATGGTGACGTCCTGCCCTACTTCGTAGAATCTCTCCAAGAACAGGCGTTTGAAGCCGGCGAAGGAGTGGATGCAGTTGTCCGACAGATTGCGATACCAGTCAAAAGCGACTCCTTCCAATGCCCCTATGAATAATCGCGTGAGGATAGCATCATCATGGGGCAGATGGTCGGTGGTGACCTCTAAGTAAGTGATATACCGACTTGCTGAGGTCTTGCCATCATACGGGTTGATATTGAACGACTTATATCTTGGTGGGAATGGAACATTCCTCCATTCGGCAGGGTATGGTTGTCGTATTCTGAGGTCTTGAGCATTTTCTCGGGCATGAAACATGGCTCGGAGCTCCTGGACCTCTCTTCTTACTTCTCGGGCCTCATCTGTCGCGGTAGGGGCTGTTACTTTGGGAGGATTATTGCCCGGGTTTGGTGCCGCTGAGTTTGAGTCCGCATTGACCGCGGGACCCGTGCTTGTTTGGCCAGGCATTCCTCCTTGCAGAGTTGGAAGAGTGGCTTTGATTTCATCTACAGACTTGACCAAGGCCTGCAGTATAGCCTCCAAAGTGTCGATGTGTTGGCGATCGCTGGAACCACCTTGATTGCTGTCCGTCATGAACACTGTCCTTACATGAGGAGTGATGGAAGGAACGGTGGAGGATGTGCCCTCCGAGTCATACCCATGCACCGAGAAGTCATCGAGATAGGTAGGAATGTTCTCTTCGGGCTCGGACTCGGAGGGAACCGTATCCCTAGCCTCAGAGCTTGCTTCGTCTTCATGGGCGTCTTCGGGGACATCGGTGTCTGTTGTACCTGATGGGAGAGTTGTTTCTCCGGGTTTGTCTACTTGAAACATCGGATTGTTGTGGATGTTCGGAGGAGTGTTACCCCCAGTTCCTACGACCCCCAGCGATGTGGATGATGAATTTTCCATTCTAGCAGATTTTGTTTTTGAACGGGTGTGTTAGAATATTCCGGTGGAGGACAGCCATTTAGACGACGGTTTCTTAGCTGTAGTGGTTGATATCTTGGGGCTGGAGATGCTTGTCTTCTTCCCTCTTGTGAGCACCCTGAATTTTGGGTTGATTTTTTTATTTTATTTTATTTTTCTGATTGATTGGTTTTGATTAATATTTTATTTATTTATCTGTAAGTGTACTTTTTCATGCCATTGATATTTTGAGTATCAGGGATGTTCAACTCTGGAAATCTTCTTCATGAGTTTTGGAGTGGACAGGATTACCTTCATGACGGTATATAGTGTCCCATCCAAACTTGTTCCCTTGTGCTCTTTTTGCTTCGCTGAACTTCGGGTCAATTTAGACCATTTGATTATTATTTATTTTTCCCACTCTTTTCCTTGATCATTTTCAGCGCGTTACCATGACTTTTAAATTGGAAGCGCAAGACCAGTCAGTTTCTTGAAACCAACTCCTCATTAATGATCTACTCGAGACGCTCGTCACCCATGACCTTCGTGTCCCACTCAGACACGTCATTTTGTGCTCTATCTGATTCGCACAACTTTTCCGACACGTGACCCGATTTTATTTCACTCCACGGCATCGCATTCATTTTCCAACTTGATTTGTGGGTCCCCTGTCGACCAAAACCTGTCAGCCCCAACTATGGACATGGCCCACTTTGAGTCTACTATCCGCCTGCCACTTGTGTCCCATTTATTGGAATCTCCTTGTACTACTTATTTACTCATGATCATCAACATCTATTTTTTAATTCAATTATTGCTCAATGTCCGGTTTTGATCCAATCCGGCTCCATCGAGTCCAGTCCAACTTTGTGTTACCCTCCATCGGGACACCCTTATTTTTCTGTGTCCAAAATAATATTTAATATCCTTCTACCTATTTCAATATTTATTGAAATTTCTATTTAATTAAAACCCTATAGGAATAACCCAACCTTCCTATATAAATCCTAGCCTTTGATTTCCTTATATTAATCCACACCATTAATTTCCCTCCATCCTTAGCAGCCAACAATTGGAGCCGGCCCTAAAACCTAGACAAACTTTTCTTCTCTCTCTCCTACACAACATTATCCTTTCTCTCTCTCTCTCCCACTCTTTTACTAGACTACAACACCACCCCAACTCATCAACAGCAACATCACCCCACACCCGATCTCCTCATCCCATGCTAACCCGACACCACCTCATGGCCGGAGCTCGACCTTCCTTGGCCGAGCGTGGCCATCGACCACCCTCTCCTCCACTTCCTCCTCCTCTCCTCCACTTCCTCCTCCTCATTGAATCAAACCGACCACCACCACCTCATTTCCGTGCCGCCGCCATCACCACCATCCTTGGCCATCTCCTCCACCCTAGATCGCCGCCCCTCGCCGCCGTGCTCACCCTACGCCGTTGTCGTGGCCATCCCAGCCGCACCGCCGTGCGTCAGTGTACACAGCAGCAGCGGCTGCACAGTTGCAAGCGAGCACACGCGCGCGCGCGCGGGCCGCCGTCGTACGCCGTCGCACCGCCGCGTGGGCCGCCGTGGCTCGCCGTGGGTACGCCCCACTCCGTAGAGTCCTCTCCTGACGTCCACCGTCCTCCGGGACGCGCCGTCGAGGCGATTCGTGCGTTTTGAACGACGTCCCGTCGTGACGAGCTCGGGAACGAAGCTGAAACGTCGCCCCGTCGTAGCGACTTTGTACGCATTTTCCCGGAGATCCGACCGTTGGAACGGCGATTTCTTCGCTTCGTCGCAATCTCGGTATATCCACCTTCACTCATGTCAATTTTCGTCCGTTAATTTTATCGTTTGATACATCAAAACCGGCCACCAAGTTGACCGTTTAAATTGTATTAAATTTGGACAGTTTCGCGGGGCCAACTTCGTCAGCTTGTATCTCCTCTACCGCAGCTCCGTTTGGCGTGCTACCAGTCCCGGTGCGAAGCTGGTATAACCCTCTTACTACCTCTCCAGTTTCGTTTCATTGTGAGCTTGTTTGATTGGTTGAATTCGACGCCAAAGTTGGCCGTCCGAATTCGTAATTTCCAACTTGTAAAATTCCATTTTTCAACATGGGACTCCAGATTTCATTTCTGACACCACCGTTAGACTTGTGGCGTCGTTCTGGCATGTTTTCATATAAAATTTATTAGATTTGGAGAACGTGGGCCCGGGCACGTATTTTGGTACAAAGCGGGTCCCACTTTCTGGATCAACGGGACTTTTTGACGACGGCTCATCGGAATCCAATTTCGGAGATACCGTTGAGATCGTATCGTCATTCTGGACTCGTTGACATAATTTGCTAGGTTTTGGTGGACATTGGGTCCGGCACGCATTTCGGTGCAAGTCGGATACCAATATCCAGGTCAACGGGTCATTTTGAGATCGGCTCATCGGAATCCAATTCCGGAGATACCGTTGAGTTTGTATCATCATTCTGGACTCGTTGACAGGTAGTTTGCTGAGTTTTGAGAATTTTGGCTCTGGCACGTATTTCCGTGCAAACCGGAATTCCAAGTTCTGGTCAACGGGCCAATTGAGATCGGGTCAACGGAATCCAATTCTGGAGATACCGTTGGGTTCGTATCGACATTCTGGTTTCGTGGACATATAATTTGTTATATTTTGTAGAATTGTTTTCTTGCACATTTTTTGGTGCAAAACGGCTCCGACACAGACACCGTTTTGATCCGAAATTACCTTTTTGCCCTTGTGTCCAAATTGGACCGTTGGGTAGGCTATCCTAGCTAATTTGACCATTCTGGACACGTTGGCGATGTTCATTTCATCGTCCGACAATGTTTGTTGATAATTTCTCTGAGTTTAACCTTTTTATAATTAAATAATAATTAATTCTTATAATGTTCGTATTTCGGGATTAGTACAACGAAACTGAGATCAGTCAATTCCAGTGATCTCACATCGTTGAAATTGACAAGTTGGATACGTGGATCACTATAATAAGATTATCAACCTTACCGATAATCTTCTTATCTCGATTTGCGTGTTGTAAGTTTCGACGTACAAATAACGAAGTACACTTTACATTAGACTAGAATTGACCCTGTTTGACCAGAGTTGACCAGTTGACCCAAAGTCAACTGTAAGTCAACACTTGACCTAGTTTGACTAGATTATTGACCGGAGTCGACCTAGAGTTATTTTGACTTAGAAGAACCTATAATAATGTAGATTGATTATAGAGATTCATTTATTACAACTTGAACACCTTGTAACCTGTGTTGCTTTAAATAGGACTCTGTGGCGTCAGTGGGACCCCCTATACTTATTAGCTATTCAGGTTATCGAGACGAGTACATTCTCTGATCATTTCATCTCCTGCTTAGAATTATTTCCTGTAGTAGATTACTTTACTTGTATTGTCACGTTGGTCACACGGATTGGTACTATATGGATCCCTTCTTGAGATGTTATCCTTAGGGAGCATCGGGTACTACATGTTCTGTGCGTTTCACTTACATGGCGTATCATATGCTTCATTGGTTCTTTGATCACTTACGACATATACTCTTATGATCATAGAGTCTTCCTAGAATCCTTATCCCATTTATGGGACTACTATGTATCACCTTCGGGGTCTATCGCCTTCGGGGTCTATCACCTTCGGGGTCTATCACCTTCGGGGTCTGTTACATAGCATCATAACATAACCTGGCTGGATCCTTGTGTATTGATTGGGGGTACGGGGGAGTATAAATGGACATGTGAATAATATCCAAGTAGTGTAGCATCAGAATCTCTTCCATAGTGTAGCATCAGAATCTCCTATGCCATTTACATGTCTATATTGTACTCTGACTCACTAGCCACATGTTAGTTCTTTATTTATAGTAGATATCTCTATTACAGCTCTCTCTCTGTTTACATATAGCATTTCTTTCAGTACCTGTATCTTACTTTACTGCATGATTATATTTTCTAACCTGCTATGAACTGTTGAGATGTATTGTGCTCGCTCCAGTCCTGACTGGACCTGTTGATAAATTTTACAGATGGCCTAGGATTGCCTGCTAGCCTAGAGGAGACACACTAGAGGTTGTTTAGGTAGTTATTCTTTTTGTCTGAAGATTGTATTTATTTTGTGGATTACTGTATCTGTATTTGAGTTTGGAGATGTATTTCTGGGTTTATGTATCTTAGACACTTAGACTTCTATCTCCTGTATCTCTTTTGGATTTCATGTTTTATCTATCATTATCATGCTCTACCTTAGATGTGATTGAGTCTGTATCTGCTATGTCACCCCCATTCGGGAAGTATAAACTGTTTAGTCTTATACTGTTAGATGCATTGAGACCTAGGACAGCGTTCTACCGTCGACACTGCGGCGTAGGCTGGGCGTTGTTACGTTCTCGTGCCCTAACTCTAGGGTGCGGGTCGTGACACGTTTTTTGTGGTGGCCCATGCAGGTCGAGACTAAAAGTGTAGTGGTATTCGAACTAGAGTACCACTACAGCCTGCACTAGGAATATGATATATTTTGAAGATACTCAATCACAGTTAGGAACCCTTGAGAGATTCCTGGGACGACCCTGGAGAATCTTATTTAACTTCGATTTGAAAACTCTTTTTTTCCCTTGATTTGATTTATTTTTACTTTTTGTTGTTAAATTTGATTTTAATGGATTATTGTTGAGTTTGAGTTTGTATTTATTAATTTTGATGGATGATTGTCGAATTTTGAAATTTGATGATAGTTGTTGCATCCGAGTTTGTATTTTGATGGATTTTTGTTCATTTTTGAATTTTGATGTTCGTTGATAAATTGATTTGATTTTTGGGTATTCATTGTTGATTTAATTTAATTTTTGGCAAGATAAAATTATATGGGCTAGGTCATCTATGTTATGGAGTCTAGTCTTCTACAGTCATATTAGCCAGCATGGTGAGGACATATAGTTTGACTTGGATATATCTCTCGGGTGTGGGAATTTAAGGTTTTCGTAGCCAAGCTAGCGGCATCGCAAAAATGTTAAATACCATGATTTTAGAGGTACGTGCCTAAGTCGAGGACTCTGTGATTATCGTAGCCTTGCTTACTGGTATGATGAGGATTTAGAGTACCATGATTTTGGACAGACGCATATGAACATCAGATTGTACTTTAAATGTTTTCTAACATGTTTTCTCTACTTTGTTTCAGTCCTTCAAATTTTTTTATTAATTGTTTAGTTTAGTTTTGCTTCTCATTATTTAACTTAGGAGTAGCTTTAGCTATTTTCATAAACCTTTGTGTAACTTCTTCTATGAATTTCTTCTTAATACGATGAATCAATGATTTGCTAGACCTTATTTTGGATCTGATATTAGCTCTAAATTTAAATAGTTTCCTCTTTTAAAACGGATAAGTAGAACAGCTTTTATTACCATTTCTTTTCCTGCCAATATTTTAGTACCATCATTCCTTGTCTTATACAACTATCATGATTATATCAATTCCGTCTCGTATCTCATTCTGTCAGCTGTACTTGAACTCTTGAATCTGCATATCGTTTTTATCTGAGAAATGTTGAGGAAGTGACGTAAATCATCTAGTATGGAAATGACGTAATTGGTTATTATGTGATGATTTGTAGGAATCAAAATGTTGGATGTCAAATGTGAAAAATTCGAAATGAAGATGTGGTAAAGGTTTAAAATAAAATCGAGGGATAAATGTTATTAATTTAGAAACAATTGCAAAAAATTTGGTTATGAGTAATTCATGGATGTGTTTCAAAAAAAAAGAGAATATTAGAGGTCAACCTAGTTTTGAGAACTTAGAAATTCTTGGTTATTGATTCTTGGGAACTATTACAAGGCTATGTAGAAATTTAATAATGGGAAGGAGAATTTGATTGTATCCGATGATCTTGCAAAATTGAATTGGATATTGTAAGAGGGTGACTAGAGACAGAGAGAACACAAGGATTTTAAGCTATAGGAATTATTTTAGATGATTGGAAAAATTGTAGAATTCAAAAGGATAATATTTGAAGGTGAACGTTGAAGAAATTATGAAGGTTGATTTATAAACAAGAGTAAAATTTTGTGTGACATAGTGGTATTGGAGTTTAGTAAATACGAGACTTGACTTAAACAAGTACAAGGATTTCATAAACTAGATTTAGAGGTTTCAGATCTAATTTAGAACGAGGCGAAAGAATTTGAAATTTTGATTTAAATGAATAAGTGTCGACTCCTAAATAAGAGGGGTATGCTTCATGGAAAATATTTTAGAAGTTTGAAATTTTGTCTATGGTGATCATGGTAAAAGTTTAGATGACTGGAAAAAAAATTTATTTTTGAGGGTAGACATATAACGGTTGATTTATATTGGGATTTGTGAGAAAATATGATTAGCAAATGGTAAACTGATAATGTTAAAGAGAGATGATTTACTGACTTCGTATGAAATCTTTTTCCGTTTTTCTCTAAAAGGGTTTTTCAATATCATTAAATCCTAGTTTCCTTAATCACGACCAAATCTACTTCGATTATCCTATCTTATCATATTAATATCTTGGGTTGTACTTAATTGAATTAAATTTGATTACGACCTGAATCTCTATCCTTGTATGCTCGTTCTCAGACTTTGTTGAACCTGTCCTCCACATTGCCTAAATTTTGATTTCCCCAATTTGATCAACTTAGATCGTATCGAGACTAAATATTTTTAATATATATTGTGACTGGATTTCCATGCAAGTGACTTTCATTCTTAACTTTGATTTTTATTTTTCTGAACCCTTTATAGATAATTGGTAGTTACCTTTCCTTATTTTTATGATAAGTACCAGTTTTTACATAGGATGGTAGGCTGTCTTACAGTTTTGATGATTGTTATTTCCGTATATTTCCTAATTTAGCACCCTAGACTGCTTGTGTGTTCCCCTATGACCCTTCCGGTTAGCATGACTAGTATACCTAGATGAGACTTCATTGTCACCGTATGCCATGACCCTGAATGTCGTTCTTTTTTGATGGTATGTTTTATTCAAGATTTGGGACTTTTATTGTGGGGGTTTGACCTAGAGGGAGTATGGACATTTTAATTTCGAGGACGAAATTTTTATAAGGTGGGTAGGATGTGAGCACCCTGAATTTCAGGTTGATTTTTTTTCATTTTATTTTATTTTTCTGATTGATTGGTTTTGATTAATATTTTATTTATTTATCTGTAAGTGTACTTTTTTATGCCATTGATATTTGGAGTATCAGGGATGTTCAACTCTGAAAATCTTCTTCATGAGTTTTGGAGTGGACAGGATTACCTTCATGATGGTATATAGTGTCCCATCCAAACTTGTTCCCTTGTACTCTTTTTGCTTCGCTGAACTTCGGGTCGATTTAGACCATTTGATTATTATTTATTTTTCCCACTCTTTTCCTTGATCATTTTCAGCGCGTTACCATGACTTTTAAATTGGGAGCGCAAGACCAGTCAGTTTTTTGAAACCAACTCCTCATTGATGATCTACTCGAGATGCTCGTCACCCATGACCTTCGTGTCCCACTCAGACACGTCATTTTGTGCTCCATCTGATTTGCACAACTTTCCCGACACGTGACCCGATTTTATTCCACTCCACGACGTCGCATTCATTTTCCAACTTGATTTGTGGGTCCCCTATCGACCAAAACCTGTCAGCCCCAACTATGGACATGGCCCACTTTGAGTCTACTATCTGCCTGCCACTTGCGTCCCATTATTGGAATCTTATTGTACTACTTATTTACTTATGATCATCAACGTCTATTTTTTAATTCAATTATTGCTCAATGTCCGGTTTTGATCCAATTCGGCTCCACCAAGTCCAGTCCAGCTTTGTGTTACCCTCTATCGGGACACCCTCATTTTTTCGTGTCCAAAATAATATTTAATATCCTTCTACCTATTTCAATATTTATTGAAATTTCTATTTAATTAAAACCCTATAGGAATAACCCAACCTTCCTATATAAATCCTAGCCTTTGATTTCCTTATATTAATCCACACCATTAATTTCCCTCCATCCTTAGTAGCCAACAATTGGAGCCGGCCCTAAAACCTAGACAAACTTTTCTTCTCTCTCTCCTACACAACATTATCCTTTCTCTCTCTCTCCCACTCTTTTACTACACTACAACACCACCCCAACTCATCAACAGCAACATCACCCCCACACCCGATCTCCTCATCCCATGCTAACCCGACACCACCTCATGGCCGGAGCTCGACCTTCCCTGGCCGAGCATGGCCGTCGACCACCCTCTCATCCACTTCTTCCTCCTCTCCTCCACTTCCTCCTCCTCATTGAATCAAACCGACCACCACCTCATTTCCGCGCCGCCGCCATCACCACCATCCTTGGCCATCTCCTCCACCCTAGATCGCCGTCCCATGCCGCCGTGCTCAACCCACGCCGTTGTCGTGGCCATCCCAGCTGCGCCGTCATGCGCCAGTGTACACAGCAGCAGCGGCTGCACAGTTGCAGGCGAGCACAAGCGCGCGCGCGCGGGCCACCGTCGTACGCCGCCGCGCCGCCGCGTGGGCTGCCGTGGCTCGCCGTGGGTGCGCCCCACTCCGGCGAGTCCTTCCCTGATGGCCACCGTCCTCCGGGACGCACCGTCGAGGCGATTCGTGCGTTTTGAACGACGTCCCGTCGTGACGAGCTCGTGAACAAAGCTGAAACGTCGCAACAACTTCGCGCACATTTTCCCGGAGATCCGACCGTTGGATTGGTGATTTCTTTGCTCCATCGCAATCTCGGTATATCCACCTTCGCTCATGTCAATTTTTGTCCGTTAATTTTATCGTTTGATATATCAAAACCGGCCACCAAGTTGATCGTTTAAATTATATTAAATTTGGACAGTTTCGCGGGGCCAACTTCGTCAGCTTGTATCTCCTCTACCGCAGCTCCGTTTGGCATGCTACCAGTCCCGGTGCGAAGCTGGTATAACCCTCTTGCTACCCTCCAGTTTTGTTTCATTGTGAGCTTCTTTGATTGGTTGAATTCGACGCCAAAGTTGGCCGTCCGAATTCGTAATTTCCAACTTGTAAAATTTCATTTTTGAACACGGGGCTCCAAATTTCATTTCTGACACCACCATTAGACTTGTGGCGTCGTCCTGTCATGTTTTCATATAAAATTTGTTAGATTTGGAGAACGTGGACCCGGGCACGCATTTCGGTACAAAGTGGGTCCCACTTTCTGGGTCAACGGGACTTTTTGACGACGGCTCATCGGAATCCAATTCAGGAGATACCGTTGAGATCGTATCGTCATTCTGGACTCGTTGACATATAATTTGCTAGGTTTTGGTGGACATTGGGTCCGGCACGTATTTCGGTGCAAGTCGGATACCAATATCCGGGTCAACGGGTCATTTTGAGATCGGCTCATCGGAATCCAATTCCGAAGATACCGTTGAGTTCGTGTCATTATTCTGGACTCGTTGATAGGTAGTTTGCTGAGTTTTGAGAACTTTGGCTCTGGTACGCATTTCCGTGCAAACCAGAATTCCAAGTTCTGGTCAACGGGCTAATTGAGATCGGGTCAACGGAATCCAATTCTGGAGATACCGTTGGGTTCGTATCGACATTCTGGTTTCGTGGACATATAATTTGTTATATTTTGTAGACTTGTTTTCTTGCACGTTTTTTGGTGCAAAATGGCTCCAACACGGACACCGTTTTGACCCGAAATTACCTTTTTGCCCTTGTGTCCAAATTGGACAGTTGGGTAGGCTATCCTAGCTAATTTGACCATTCTGGACACGTTGACGATGTTCATTTCATCGTCCGACAATGTTTGTTGATAATTTCTCTGAGTTTAACCTTTTTATAATTAAATAATAATTAATTCTTATAATATTCGTATTTCGGGATTAGTACAACGAAACTGAGATCAGTCAATTCCAGTGATCTCACATCGCTGAAATTGACAAGTTGGATACGTGGATCACTATAATAAGATTATCAACCTTACCGATAATCTTCTTATCTCGATTTACGTGTCGTAAGTTTCGACGTATAAATAACGAAGTACACTTTACATTAGACTAGAATTGACCCTGTTTGACCAGAGTTGACCAGTTGACCCAAAGTCAACTGTAAGTCAACACTTGACCTAGTTTGACTAGATTATTGACCGAAGTCGACCTAGAGTTGTTTTGACTTAGAAGAACCTAGAATAATGTAGATTGATTATAGAGATTCATTTATTACAACTTGAACACCTTGTAACCTGTGTTGCTTTAAATAGGACTCTGTGGCTTCAGTGGGACCCCCCTATACTTATCAGCTGTTCAGGTTATCTAGGCGAGTACATTCTCTGATCATTTCATGTAATGCCTGTTGTTCGTATTACGTATTTGGAATACATATACGTACTTTATCTTGTATTTGCATATCTCCTTGGTTTGGCTTGGCTTATTTACTCTCGGTTTGGGTTGGCTTGGTTCGGCCGGCCCAATGCTTAGTTCATCATGGGCCAAGGGTGGAACACCTTAGCCTATGCTTCTCTTTCATTTCCACCACAACCCCCTACATACCACCACCCATGATATTTATTTCCCCACCAACCTTCTCTCTCCTTCATAACTCTCATTTATTTCTTCTTCTTCTTCTTCCTTCCTCTCCACAACTCCCCAACCATAGGCAAGTGCAACTTGCTTCCACAAGAGAACTTCTTTTGATGGTTTCATTAGCTTCTCCTCATGATTCTAGACCACATTAGAACTTGTCATTTTCCATTTTGAGGCTTTATTTCTTGTAGATCTAGAGTTTTGTTACTTTTGGATTTTTGGTGTTTTGATCAATCAAACTTCTTTGTTTTCAAGTTTTGATGGTTCCATGTTGTAGAACATTTCATTCTACCCAATTTTGACCTTTGGAAAGTTTGATTCGGACTTGTTTTGACCAAGATTTGGACAATTGAAGCTTAGATTCAACTTTAGAGTTCTTGTTGTTCTTGCCATTTGGAGAAGACAGTGAACAGTGAGCTAGCTTTTTAGCTTACGCCACTGAGTCGTACGCTGCTGTTTAGTGAGCGTACGCTAGCCTTCATACGCTGCTGTTTAGCGAGCGTACGCTAGCTTTCGTACGCTGCTGTTTAGTGAGCGTACGCTAGCCTTCGTACGCTGCTGTTTAGTGAGCGTGCGCTAGCCTTCGTACACTGCTGTTTAGCGAGCGTACGCTAGCTATCGTACGCTGCTGTTTAGTGAGCGTACGCTAGCCTTCGTACGCTGCTGTTTAGTGAGCGTGCGCTAGCCTTCGTACGCTGCTGTTTAGGGAGCGTACGCTAGCCTTCGTACGCTGCTCTTTAGCGAGCGTACGCTAGCTTTCGTACGCTGCTCTTTGGTGAGCGTACGCTTACCTTAATACGCTGTCTGTTGGCAGTGTGTCCTGAGCGTACGCGTGCCTTGGTACGCTAGCTTGAGCGTACGCTGACCTGTAGCTTGAGCGCGCCCTTGTGTACGCTGACCCTTGCGTACGCTTCCCATTGGAAGTGTATGGATCATTTGGTACGCAGACCTGAGCGTACGCTAGCCTGAGCATAGCCTGGCTTGAGCGTAGCCTGATCATCCTTGATCTTCTATAGCCCTGTATATTGATATTTTATTAGATATTTAACGTCCATTTTATATCCTTACGCCTTTTGTTCTGAACTTGATAATCATGAATTTACTTAATATGTTTGGAATTGATAATTGAGCATGACCTGATAGTGGCCCGTCGTGGCGCACTCCTGACTAGTACACTTGACATAATTACCTGACATGATTATCTCGAATAGCTGTTGCGACGGCTACCTGACATGACATGACCTGTATAATTAATCCTGGATACCGTGGGTGATTGTGCTTGTATAAATAAACCAGTCCTGTCTTGCATCATGTCTAAGGAGGGAGCTCCTGAGTACCACGGTCAGGAGTACCTATTGAAATGGACTAAGGTTAATAACTAGATTAACACATTAGTCATGAAGAGATTTCCCAACTACAGGCAATCCCGTTACCTGGGCACGCCTTGGGATCTGTAGCCTGCCGTCGAGTAGGGCACATTTCCAGCACACTGTCATGTGTTGCACCCTTCAAGCTACCTATGGATACATTCGTTTCCTTAACGATGTACCCACCTGAATTTAACTCTAATCTTTTAACCCGGGGAACCTGGATGGTCTGCAGGGCTTGTGGCTGTGGAATAATCTTACTGCATCTTGTTAGTAATTAGGCTTGTGACAACCCTAGTTAGTTAAAGTATCAAGCCGTAATTCTTGCTTGGCCGTGAAATGATTTGATGGAGTCTAACCAGTCTAGTCTTGCCCTGATCCTGTTCCAGATTATTGAATGACCAGAATGCTTGTATTTATTTTACCGATAAATAGTGAGAAACCAAGCTCTGTTCAGACGAAGGGTTACAACCCCGGTCCTTGATTGGTTTACGGGTTATAACCTGGTTATCTGAATAGTTCCATGGTTATCTCGTCGTATATCATCCTGATATGTTTTCTTTTATTCCAGTCCTTATTTTATTTATATTTATATTCCTGTGCTGATTGCTGGTTTTAGTTCTTAAGTGAAGCCTCCTTTATGGCACTTGCTCTTTCTGGGGTCTGACCCAGCTGGTTTTGTATGGCCAGATTTCGGAGCAGCTCCAGAGGATCTACCGACCTTCCAGCCAGATGGTGGCCACTAGACGGAACCCTGGCAACGAGTGGGTTATTTTTGGCTCTCCCATACTATTGTAAAAATATTCTTTTGAGGCGTTTAGCCGACGAGCACCTGTTTAGCTCGATTGTACTTTATTTACTGTCTGCCTATAGGCTGTAACATGATTAACAGATCATAGGGTTGATCATGTATGACTAAACTCTTGCTAGTCCTAACATTTTGTAACGACTAGCTTCATGATCAGCTGAATATGTAATATTTGGGACGCCTTATCATTGTATATTTAATGATCATACATCTTGTAACTTTTACTTACTTGCTTGCGATTGAGACACTAGGCTTGTTCATGACCATAGGAGACTGTTAGCTTGTAGTAAACCCTCATGTATCTAGACAGCCATGACCGTATAGCGAGATGGAATCCATTTCATATACGTAGCTGGCTATGTCTGCCCCCGCTCTCCAGTATTCTTGTTCTGGGGCGTGACATGGTTTAAGTGGTGGCCCATGCAGGTCTTGTAAATCAAGATATGTGAGGGTTTACCGAATAAATGTCTCAATCAGTATTCATCCTTGATCTCTGTTCGTATCTTCTGAATCCCTGGATTCTTGTCCTGATCATATGCTTGTATCGTTGATCTGTCCTGATCCTTCCTTATTGTTTCCTATGTCGTCTTCTTCAGCAGCATAGTACCTGACCCGGCCGATCAGTAAGGCGGAGCACCTCCCGCGGACCAGCAACAACCTGGAGATCAAGCCCAGCATTCCGGAGTAGCCTCCAGAGTCGTGCCTTCTGGCGGAGAGCCACCAGTCCAGCCAGTTCAACCAGTAGAAC
This sequence comes from Iris pallida, assembly GCA_029216955.1. Lineage (NCBI taxonomy): Eukaryota > Viridiplantae > Streptophyta > Magnoliopsida > Asparagales > Iridaceae > Iris > Iris pallida. Next base: position 56,157 of record JANAVB010021049.1, read on the forward strand.
ATGATGACGGCACTTTGGTAGGTCTCGTCAGGACCTTGATAGCTTCTCAAGATCGTCGTGGAGATGCCTTGCAACAGGCAGTGGCTGATGCTTTGACTAGGGAAGGTCATCAGGGTAACAGCGCGGCCAACAGCTTCAAGCGCTTGAACCCTCCATTCTTCGACGGTAGTGAAGATGCTATCGCGGCAGATGCATGGCTTCAGGATACAGAGGTGGTTCTAGAAGCAGCCAAGACTCCAGAGGAAGAGAAGGTAGCCGTGGTGTGCCTGCAGTTGTTAGATCTTGCCCGCAGCTGGTGGGCAGCGCAGGCCGTTGGGTTAGCAGCACCCATTCCTTGGGCAGTATTCAGAGAGAGATTCCAGACCAAGTATTTTGATGCCGTGGCTCGGTATGATCTGCAGACCAGGTTCACCAATCTGAAGCAAGGAGGCAGGACGGTCGATGGATATGCGGCCGAGTTTTCGAGACTCAGTCGGTTTGCTTCCACCTTGGTGGCAACCGAGTATGATAGAGCCCAGCGATTCCAGCAGGGACTGCACCTGGAGATCTTGTTAGCAGTTGAGCAGTTTGAGCATCAGACTTTTGATGCTGTCTTGAGAGCAGTCCGGAGGCATGAGTATACCTCCCAGAGGATCGTGGATAGGACCGGAGGTCGGAAGAGATCTCACGGCTAGATGAATCAGTCTTCAGCCCCAGCCTCGGCAGCCAGGGCTTTGACTATTGGAGCTCCGAGGCGAGCAGCCTCAGTAACGTCGGTTCAGCATTCAACCCCGACGTACCCTCAGCAGCAGCAGCAGCAGAAGCAGAAGCAATCTTCCGCAGTGGGTTGTTCTCATTATGGAAAGCCAGGCCATGTGGTGGCAGAATGTCGCAGGGCATAGGGATTGTGTCTGGCTTGTGGAGCACCAGACCATAGGGTTGGATCCTGCCCGAATAGGGGTAGTTTATCATCGTCCAACCTTTCTAGCTCTTCGGTGAGAGGACCAGCTCCGGTCCATTAGCAGCAGTATCCATTGCCGAGGCCCTTGCCGCCTCAGACCCAAGTGTTCCAGCAGCAGAACCCCCAGCAGTATGCACAAGTCCAAGCCCAGAGTCAGAGCAGGCAGCGAGGATTTCAGCAGAGGGGACTAGCACCCCGAGGGCACGGTCAGGCTATGGTGATGACCGTGGAGGAAGGATTGGCACCAGGAGAGGTAGTGGCAGGTACTATTCTCGTCAACTCCTTTCCAGCTTCAGCTTTATTTGATTCTGGTGCATCGCATTCATTTATGTCTGCACGATTCGCGGCACGGATAGGATTGGAGCCCGAGTCATTATCAGTAAGGCTTAATATACTTACTGGTAATGGACTTGTGGGAGTAGATAGAGAGTTTTCCTCGTGTCGGATCGTAGTTAGCGGTAGGGAATTCCCCGCTAGATTGATAGAGTTCCCGATGGCCGATTATGATGTGGTCTTAGGGATGGATTGGTTAAGGAACCAGTATGCTAGGATAGACTGCCATATTGGTAGGGTTGTTTTTAGCATTCCAGGAGAGCCGAAGTTTTCTTTCTCTCGAGGCGAGGTTGAGCCTTCTCCTCCGATATTGCGGATGGCAGTAGCAGCAGTTCAGTTGCCCAGGATAGTCGAGGAGTATCCAGATGTTTTCCCAGAAGAACTTTCAGGTATGCCTCCGGAGCGGAAGATCGAGTTCACTATAGACTTGATTCTCGGGACAGCCCCAGTGTCAGAGAGAGTCTACAGGATGGCGCCATCAGAGTTGGAGATATTGTACAAGATGATTGAAGAGCTTAGAACCAAGGGATTCATTCATGCTAGTGGATCGCCTTGGGGAGCCCCGATGCTTCTTGTGAAAAAGAAGGATGGTACGTCCAGGTTATATGTTGATTATCGTACCTTGAACTCAGTGACAATCAAGAACAGATACCCTCTTCCGAGGATAGATGACTTGTTTGATCAACTCAAGGGGGCTTCAGTATTCTCGAAGATTGACTTGCGCTCAGGATATCACCAGATCAGAGTCAGAGAGCAGGACATCTCGAAGACAGCTTTTAGATCGAGATATGGGCATTGGGAGTTCCTTGTTATGCCTTTTGGAGCAACCAATACGCCGGCAGTATTCATGGACCTCATGAATCGCATCTTCATGCCTTACTTGGATCAGTTTGTGATCGTATTCTTGGATGACATTCTGGTCTACAGCAAAAGTGAGGCGGAGCATGAGCAGCATCTTCGTGTGGTTCTTCAGACTCTCAGAGAGCACCAGTTATATGTCAAGTTCAGTAAATGTGAGTTCTGGCCCGATCGCATTTCGTACTTGGGTCATATCATCACTAGAGGAGGAGTGGAAGTGGATCCCCAGAAGATTGTGGCTATTGAGTCATGGCCAGTGCCCAGCACCGTTGCAGAGGTTCGTAGTTTTCTTGGATTGGCCGGCTACTACCGGCGGTTTGTTTTGGATTTTGCTCGAATTTCAGCGCTATTGACCCAGTTGACCCGCAAGGATGCACAGTTTGCTTGGACAACAGAGTGTCAGAGTTTTTTTGAGCAGTTGAAGCGAGGCCTGATAACAGCTCCTATTCTCACGCTTCCAGATGGAACCGGAGGATTCTCAGTGTACTGTGATGCTTCAGGCAGAGGTTTAGGATGTGTTCTGATGCAGCATAGGAAGGTGATAGCTTATGCGTCATGACCACTTCGTGATCATGAGAGGAATTACCTAACCCATGACTTGGAGCTGGCAGCAGTGGTATTTGCACTTAAGTTGTGGAGGCACTACTTGTATGGAGACAGGGTAGAAATTTTCACCGACCACAAGAGCCTGAAGTATGTTTTCACCCAGAAGGATCTTAACATGCGTCAGAGGAGGTGGCTGGAGCTTCTTGTGGATTATGATGTCAGCTTGCAGTATCATCCTGGGAAGGCCAATGTCGTAGCAGATGCATTGAGCAGGAGAGCCGGAGCTTATTTCCTAACAGCGCAACCAGAGCTGTTAGCAGATCTTCAGAAGATGGGTATTGAAGTTGTTCTCCCTTCCAGTGTGGCGTTGATGGCCAGCATGCAAGTTCAGTCCACTATAGTCGAGAGGATCCGGATGGCGCAGTCAGAAGATTCCAAGCTTCAGCGACTCAGAGCAGAGTGTGAGACAGGACGAAGACCAGTGTTATGTATTCATGAGGATGGTACACTTAGGCATGGTAAGCGTCTTTGTGTACCCAACGGAGATATCAGATAGGAGATTATGTCAGAGGCGCATAGTTCACAATATTCTATCCATCCCGGCAGTACGAAGATGTACCGTGATATCCGACAGCATTTCTGGTGGAATGGCATGAAGCGGGAGATAGCTCGGTTTGTCCCTCGGTGTTTGGTTTGCCAACAAGTTAAAGCCGAACATCAGAGACCGGCTGGACTTCTTCAGCCCTTACCGATCCCAGAATGGAAGTGGGAGCATATGACCATAGATTTTATGACTGGACTACCTAGATCCCCTGCTGGTAGAGATGCTATCTGGGTTATAGTTGATCGGCTCACGAAGGTGGCTCACTTTCTTCCATTCAGAGTTGGTCAGTCGACGACTCAGTTAGCAGAGATGTACCTCAGGCAGATTGTCAGATTGTACGGTGTGCCAGTCAGTATTACCTCGGACCGAGATTCAAGATTTACGTCGCACTTTTGGCGTAGCTTGCAAGAGAGTTTGGGAACTCATCTCCAGTTCAGTTCAGCATATCACCCGCAGACAGATGGCCAGTCGGAGCGCACGATCCAGACTCTTGAAGACATGTTGCGGTCTTGCACACTTGACTTCGGTGGTTCATGGAAAGATCACTTGCACCTGGTGGAATTCTCGTACAACAATAGTTTCCAGGCCAGTATCCAGATGGCACCGTTCGAGGCACTGTATGGTAGGAAGTGCAGATCCCCGCTAGCCTGGGATGATGTTGGAGAGAGGCAGATGCTCGGTCCAGAAATGATTGCCCAGACAGTTGAAGTGGTCAGGCGAGTCAGAGATCATCTTCGAGTTGCCCAAGATCGCCAGCGTCATTGGGCCGATTCTCATCGGCGTCCTCTCGAGTTCTCGGTCGGCGATCATGTATTCCTGAGGATTTCGCCTAATCGTGGCGTCATTCGTTTCGGCGTACAGGGCAAGCTTAGTCCTAGGTATATAGGACCGTTTGACATTCTGGAGCGAGTAGGAGATGTATCCTATCGTCTCGCTCTTCCACCGTCGCTAAGCGAGGTGCATGACGTGTTCCATGTATCCCAATTACGACGGTACATCCCGGACCCGAGCCACATCCTAGATCATTCAGAATTGGTTGTTGGTACCAACCTTTCGTATGAGGAGAGGCCCGTGTCTATATTAGACCAGAGAGAGAAGATCCTCAAGAACAAGACTATCAAGTTAGTCCGAGTTGCTTGGGGTCATCACACTTTGGGTGAGTCAACGTGGGAGCGTGAGGATGATATCCGATCGCGATATCCCGACTTGTTTGACTCGTGAGGTATAATATCTTTCTTATGCCTCATGCCATCAATTCCTTGCTTACATGATTGATTGATTGCCTAGTATAATTGCCTGTGAATAGTATAGCTTGTTCTTGTCCCTCTAGCCTCTTAATTAAATTCCGAGGACGGAATTCTTTTAAGGTGGGTAGAGTTGAAATGCCTGTTGTTCGTATTACGTATTTGGAATACGTATACGTATTTTATCTTGTATTTGCATATCTCCTTGGTTTGGCTTGGCTTGTTTACTCTCGGTTTGGGTTGGCTTGGTTCGGCCGGCCCAATGCTTGGTTCATCATGGGCCAAGGGTGGAACACCTTAGCCTATGCTTCTCCTTCATTTCCACCACAACCCCCTACCTACCACCACCCATGATATTTATTTCCCCACCAACCTTCTCTCTCCTCCATAACACTCATTTATTTCTTCTTCCTTCCTCTCCACAACTCCCCAACCATAGGCAAGTGCAACTTGCTTCCACAAGAGAACTTCTTTTGATGGTTTCATTAGCTTCTCCTCATGATTCTAAACCACATTAGAACTTGTCATTTTCCATTTTGAGGCTTTATTTCTTGTAGATCTAGAGTTTTGTTACTTTCAGATTTTTGGTATTTTGATCTATCAAACTTCTTTGTTTTCAAGTTTTGATGGTTCCATGTTGTAGAACATTTCATTCTACCCAATTTTGACCTTTGGAAAGTTGGATTCGGACTTGTTTTGACCAAGATTTGGACAATTGAAGCTTAGATTCAACTTTAGAGTTCTTGTTGTTCTTGCCATTTGGAGAAGACAGTGAACAGTGAGCTAGCTTTTTAGCTTATGCCACTGAGTCGTACGCTGCTGTTTAGTGAGCGTACGCTAGCCTTCGTACGCTGCAGTTTAGCGAGCGTACGCTAGCCTTCGTACGCTGCTGTTTAGCGAGCGTACGCTAGCTTTCGTACGCTGCTGTTTAGTGAGCGTACGCTAGCCTTCGTACGCTGCTGTTTAGTGAGCGTACGCTAGCTTTCGTACGCTGCTGTTTAGCGAGCATACGCTAGCCTTCGTACGCTGCTGTTTAGTGAGCGTGCGCTAGCCTTCGTACGTTGCTGTTTAGTGAGCGTACGCTAGCCTTCGTACGCTGCTGTTTAGCGAGCGTACGCTAGCTTTCGTACGCTGCTCTTTGGTGAGCGTACGCTCACCTTAATACGCTGCCTGTTGGCAGTGTGTCCTGAGCATACGCGTGCCTTGGTACGCTAGCTTGAGCGTACGCTGACCTGTAGCTTGAGCGTGCCCTTGTGTACGCTGACCCTTGCGTACGCTTCCCATTGGAAGTGTATGGATCCTTTGGTACGCAGACCTGAGCATACGCTAGCCTGAGCATATCCTGGCTTGAGCATAGCCTGATCATCCTTGATCTTCTATAGCCCTGTATATTGATATTTTATTAGATATTTAACGTCCATTTTATATCCTTACGCCTTTTGTCCTGAACTTGATAATCATAAATTTACTTAATATATTTGGAATTAATAATTGAGCATGACCTGATAGTGGCCCGTCGTGGCGCACTCCTGACTAGTACACTTGATATAATTACCTGACATGATTATCTCGAATAGCTGTTACGACGGCTACCTGACATGACATGACCTGTATAATTAATCCTGGACACCGTGGGTGATTGTGCTTGTATAAATAAACCAGTCCTGTCTTGCATCATGTCTAAGGAGGGAGCTCCTGAGTACCACGATCAGGAGTACCTATTGAAATGGACTAAGGTTAATAACTAGATTAACACATTAGTCATGAAGAGATTTTCCAACTACAGGCAATCCCGTTACCTGGGCACGCCTTGGGATCTGTAGCCTGCCGTCGAGTAGGGCACATTTCCAGTACACTGTCATGTGTTGCACCCTTCAAGCTACCTAAGGGTACATTCGTTTCCTGGACGATGTACCCACCTGAATTTAACTCTAATCTTTTAACCCGGGGAACCTGGATGGTCTGCAGGGCTTGTGGCTGTGGAATAATCTCACTGCATCTTGTTAGTAATTAGGCTTGTGACAACCCTAGTTAGTTAAAGTATCAAGCCGTAATTCTTGCTTGGCCGTGAAATGATTGGATGGAGTCTAACCAGTCTAGTCTTATCCTGATCCTGTTCCAGATTATTGAATGACCAGAATGCTTGTATTTATTTTACCGATAAATGGTGAGAAACCAAGCTCTGTTCAGACGAAGGGTTACAACCCTGGTCCTTGTTTGGTTTACGGATTGTAACCTGGTTATCTGAATAGTTCCATGGTTATCTCGTCGTATATCATCCTGATATGTTTTATTTTATTCCAGTCCTTATTTTATTTATATTTATATTCCTGTGCTGATTGCTGGTTTTAGTTCTTAAGTGAAGCCTCCTTTGTTGCACTTGCTCTTTCTGGGGTCTGACCCAGCTGGTTTTGTATGGCCAGATTTCGGAGCAGCTCCAGAGGATCTACCGACCTTCCAGCCAGATGGTGGCCACTAGACGGAACCCTGGCAACAATTGGGTTATTTTTGGCTCTCCCACACTATTGTAAAAATATTCTTTTGAGGCATTTAGCCGACGAGCACCTGTTTAGCTCGATTGTACTTTATTTACTGTCTGCCTACGGGCTGTAACATGATTAACAGATCCTAGGGTTGATCATGTATGACTAAACTCTTGCTAGTCCTAACATTTTGTAACGACTAGCTTCATGATCAGCTGAATATGTAATATTTGGGATGCCTTATCATTGTATATTTAATGATCATACATTTTGTGACTTTTACTTACTTGCTTGCGATTGAGACACTAGGCTTGTTCATGACCATAGGAGACTGTTGGCTTGTAGTAAACCCTCATGTATCTAGACAGCCGTGACCGTATAGCGAGATAGAATCCATTTCATATACGTAGCTGGCTATGTCTGCCCCCGCTCTCCAGTATTCTAGTTCTGGGGCGTGACATTTCATCTCCTGCTTACAATTATTTCCTACAGTAGATTACTTTTCTTGTACTGTCACGTTGGTCACACGGATTGGTACTATATGGAACCCTTCTTGAGATGTTATCCTTAGGGAGCATCGGGTACTACATATTCTGTGCGTTTCACTTACATGGCGTATCATATGCTTCATTGGTTCTTTGATCACTTACGACATATACTCTTATGATCGTAGAGTCTTCCTAGAATCCTTATCCCATTTATGGGACTACTATGTATCACCTTCGGGGTCTATCGCCTTCGGGGTCTATCACCTTCGGGGTCTATCACCTTCGGGGTCTGTTACATAGCATCATAACATAACCTGGCTGGATCCTTGTGTATTGATTGGGGGTACGGGGGAGTATAAATGGACATGTGAATAATATACAAGTAGTGTAGCATCAGAATCTACTATGCCATTTACATATCTATAATGTACTCTGACTCACTAGCCACATGTTAGTTCTTTATTTATAGTAGATATCTCTATTACAGCTCTCTCTCTGTTTACATACAGCATTTCTTTCAGTACCTGTATCTTACTTTACTGCATGATTATATTTTCTAACCTGCTATGAACTATTGAGATGTATTATGCTCGCTCCAGTCCTGACTGGACCTGTTGATAAATTTTACAGATGGCCTGGGATTGCCTGCTAGCCTAGAGGAGACACAATAGAGGTTGTTTAGGTAGTTATTTCTTTTTGTCTGAAGATAGTATTTATTTTGTGGAGTACTGTATCTGTATTTGAGTTTGGAGATGTATTTCTGGGTTTATGTATCTTAGACACTTAGACTTCTATCTCCTGTATCTCTTTTGGATTTCATGTTTTACCTATCATTATCATGCTCTACCTTAGATGTGATTGAGTCTGTATCTGCTATGTCACCCCCGATCGGAGAGTATAAACTGTTTAGTCTTATACTGTTAGATGCATTGAGACCTAGGACAGCGTTCTACCGTCGACACTGCGGCGTAGACTGGGCGTTGTTACGTTCTCGTGCCCTAACTCTAGGGTGCGGGTCGTGACACCTCTCCCCTCGGCGGGGATTTTCTGAGTGGAATTGCAGGAGACAACAGGAGGTGCCTCGTCCTCTGAGCTCGGATGCTGTAGTCTTTGGAAGACTGACGGCCGATCTTCCGTCGCTGCCGCGTTGTTGCAACAGCAGTTGACGATGATTTGGGTGCAGTGACGTCCAAGCGAGGACTCTTTGCACACCGAAGCTCCTTCTCTTTCCTTACGCTTGTGGAGGATCGCCTCACGCAGGTCAGAGGAACCACTCTGTCCTTTTGCTGCCGGGGGATGGACTCAAGCGGTTCTATACAACTTCCCATCAGAGGCCCGTGTGATAGTCAATGGGACACCCCGATAGTCAGAGGTTGGGACAGCTGACTGGGTTTGATGAGCCCGTACTGTCCTAGACTTCTTCTTTTTAGCGCTTGCGGGTGCGTAATAAGAAGAGTCTAAGTTGAATACCACAGAGTCTGGCTTATCATCCAGAGAGTCATCAGTGTCGGGACCGCATGAGAGACGGTCGAGGACTGATTGAGAGAAGCGTGGAACAGCCGCTATGCGGCTAGGATTGGGAACCGTACAGGCTGTCTGCATGTGGCTGTCTTTAGCTGTCGGATGGGTTATCCTTGTGCGACTAGGAGTCACGACCGTGCAGGCTGGCCGCATACGGTTGGCAATTATGGCCGCATGGGTTTTCTGCAAGCGATTGACTTCAGTAGCCGCATAAGCTTCATCCATGTGGTTGGCAACTGTAGCCGCATAAGCTATGCGGCTGACAGACGTGATCGCATGAGTTTTCTTCATGCGGCTAGCGGATGTAGCCGTATGAGCTTTTTCCATGCGGCTAGCACCCTTATGCGGCTCGGATCGCGTAGAGTTCCTCTTTGCCCCTGCAAGTCTAGCATCATAGTGTTTTCTTCTGCCAGACTTGGGGACAGCAGAGTTACCTACGGTCTGAAGTAGGACCGCAGGAGAGTCTTGCTCGCCGTCTCGAACAATGGAGGGTATCTCTGCAAGAGCTTCAGTAGGAACGAAGGATCGGGGTCTCCACTCCTTGCGGGCCTTCTTTGTGCGGGCTCGCTTCTGGATCGGGCCACGCACTTGTCAGAGAGCATTTCTTCGAACGCCTGTTGGTCGAACCGGGCGACCATCTTTTGTTGCGTGGAGCCAAGCTTGGCTGCATCCGATTGCGTCACCAACTCCTCAGCCGTGGAGAAGTTTGTCCCCAGCAGAGTCGCCATCGTATTTGCTATTGATTGTAAAAGTACAGAACAATTATCGGAGGACTGAACTTAGACTCACAATACAAACTCGCTTGTACAAGGAAAGCCTAGGGACGAAAACCTAGGTACAACAATCTAAGTACAATTGTTTATTTTTGATTCTGGGGGTGACGATAGAGGCTCGGGAAGGCGACGGCAGCCCTGCCTTACTCCTTGGACGATCGGTATGCGGCCTTGGCTCCTGTGACGAGATTGTTGGCATTGATGAAGAAATGCTCCTCCTGCTCTCCTCGTATTGCTCTTCTGGCTTCTCTCTCTCTCTGGATTGATCTCTGTGGATTCTTCTCTCTGACTATCGGGGGAGCCTCTCTGTATGTGCGTATCTCTCTCTGACAATGTATATATTCACAAGGGAATGACACCTTGCTATTTATAATAGTGGGATGTGATCGTTAGGGTTGCCAATGATTACCTCTTGGAGATGGCGGCGGCCTGTGGATTGGTCAATCTAGGCCGTTCGTTTTTGATTGTGACGAATCCGAGCCATTGAGTGTAGATTACACCAAATCCCATCAGCAATTAATGCTGATTGGAATAAATCTTTCTCATAATGATCTTCTGATGTATGCGAATAAATTAAATTTATTCTCCTGCCACGCGTCCCAGATTATTGGGATTTGACCCAATCTTTGATTGCAGTAAATCTGAGAAATTGATCGGCTTAGGACACGCGTCCTAGGAGCCACTGGGGGATCTGAACCACATGACGAGTGAGCTGCATATGATTTTGGGCCGCATATGGTTAGGGCCACGTGTCAGGACTGCCTGGGTAGTGGCCCTCCCTCGAGCCTTTGAACCACAGGGAGGTGATCATTGTGAGCCGCATAGGGATACATCCGCCTGAGCCGCATGGAAATGGTCCTCTTGAACCGCATGAAAAATCTTTGTTCGAGCTGCATGAGGCTGTCTCGGCCTGAGCCGCATAGGACGGCTTCATTCTGAACCGCATGAGAAGTCTTTGCTCGAGTCGCATGAGGCTGTCTCGGCCTGGGCCGCATAGGACGGCTTCATTCTGAACCACATGGGAAGTCTTTGCTCGAGTCGCATACAAACGCCCACGTGGCAAGGCCACGTGGTATCTTTATGGCTCTCGGGGGATTTATGTCAGAGATCTCTCTCTCTTCCCTAGAGATCTGTCATTATGACAGAGTCATAATTTCTTCTTTTTGTGTCAGGGTTGTCACTTTTTCAGAGTTGTCAGCCATCAAACAATTAATACGAGGGGGCAGAGAAGAGGACTGTCCCGCCACGTGTCTTCGGAGCCCCATAGGATGTCTTGGGCCGCATAGTCCCTTATGCCGCATGACTCTTTGAGCCGCATGGGCTTTCTGAGTCGCATGGGGTTCTTTGGCCGCATGGGTCATTTTTTTTAATATTTTCCATGCTTCTACAGCAGCTTCTCCCCAGTAGCATTTTGGAAGACCTGCAGTAAGCCGCATAGAATTCATCATTTCTATTAATGTTCGGTTCTTCCTCTCTGCTACTCCATTGGATTGAGGAGAATATGGAGCAATAGTCTCGCATATGATTCCATGTTCTTTGCAGAGTGATGTGAATTCATGAGACCTGTACTCCCCACCTCGATCACTTCTCAACCTTTTGAGTTGTTGTCCAGTCTGCCGTTCAGCTTCGGCCCTGAACTCTCTGAACTTCTCGAAAGCTTCATCTTTAGACTTGAGTAAGTAGACGAACGCGAATTTTGAGAAGTCGTCGATGAAGGTTATGAAATACTTCATCCCGACCTTCGTAGAAAAATATTTGAAGTCACAGATATCGAAGTGCACAAACTCCAGAAGATCTGTGCTTCGATTGACCGGATGAAATGGTTTCCTAGTGATCTTCGTCTGAGCACACACTTCACACTTCTCCACCTTACCCCCACATTTGGAGAAAAGTCCTAGACTAGACATTTTATTAATTCTTTTACAATGAACATGTCCTAGTCTATTATGCCACAACTCAAGTGAATAATCAGAAGATGCAACTGCATGAATGTCATCAAACTGGTTAACAAGCTGAATTTTAAACATTCCTTCGGTTAGATAAGCCTTTCCGAAGTATTTTTCCTTCTTGGACATCACCATCTGACCAGCATTGATGTCCATCATCAAGCCTGTGTTGCAGAGCAGGCTCCCAGAGATCAGGTTCTTGGCAATCGCCGGAACATGCTTCACACCTTCAAGCGTCAGAGTATTCCCAGAAGTGAGTTTCAGTTCCACGGTCCCGATCCCTAGAACTTTAGTTTGGGCTTGGTTCGCCATGACAACCTTCTCAGATATCGGCTGGTACGTGACGAACCATTCCTTGCCAGAACAGACATGGCAAGTCGCACCAGTGTCTATCCACCAGTCAGAGTCAACCTCCACAGTTGTGACCTGTGAGATCATAGCATCAAAGTTAGAAACCAATGAAACCTTATTAGGCTCACCTTTCTCTGATTGTTTAGGCTTAGATCTGTATTCACTCTTGTAGTGGCCTTTCTTGCCACAATTGTAACAAGTCACGTGGGACTTAGTCTTCTGTTGCTTGAATGAAGGACCCTTCACTTTCAGATTAGTGAAGTCCTTCTTCTTGGGATGAGAAGTCGCATGCTTCCCCTTGGGATCTCTCGTCTGCACAAGATTGGCTTTAGCCAACTGTTTCGACAGAGTGTCCACCTTCTGTTGGGAACGCATCTCGTCCTCAACATGGATCTCTTGAAGTAGATCTTCCAAGCTAATGTCTAGCTTCTTTCTGTGCATCCTTGCATAGAAGGTACTCCATCAAGCAGGAAGTTTTGAGACGATCCCTACGACGACAAACTTGTCGGAAAGGGGCATCTCTTCGTCTTCCAGTTTCTGACGCAGCTTCAGAAATTCCTTCACCTGTGGCAACATGGATTTTTCGTCCTCAAAGAGCAATTTGTGATATTTTTCAACCTTAAACATCTTGCTCCTGTTCCTGTCTTGTTCATACAGATTTTCTACAGACTCCCATATGTCTCTGGCAAGTTCCTTCTTTGAGTAGGATTCTGTCAGGGAATCCTCCATAGCATTCAGGATGAGAAGCCTGCAGATGCTATTTTCCCTTCTCTACTTGGCCTGGAGTTTGGTAGCCGCGTTGATAGCGACAGTACATCCAGTATCTGGAACAGAGGGTTCTTCCTCCAACAGAACATGATCAACGTCTTTTAGTTGAAGAGTTAGGTAAACCTTTCTCTTCCAGACTTGATAGTGCTCTCCATCGAACTTTTCCAACTTGCAGAAGTCCGATTGGAGGAGCGACGCATTAATGTTTTCCATCTACACGGATCTTGCTTTGAGATTGTTAGTCCCGGGGCTTGATCAAAGATGGTAAAACAGATACAACAAAGATCTACGAAGATACAAATACCAAATAACCCGATTACAATATGGAGGAGAAAAATTGTCAGGACCCGATCCCAATAATCTGGGTCTAGTCGGATCATGCCCAGCCTGCACCGTTGTTGAGACGGCGGCAGTAAGCTGTTCAGTAGCAGGTAACCATACAACAACACTATATTTGTCACAACTCAACTTCGGAAATAAACTTTACTAAACTGAAATTTAAATACAATGGAAATTGTTCTGAAAAGAAATACAAAATTTTGAAATAAAATCACATTGCAGAAAGAAATCTATCTAGCAGCCGGATCATCGGCCTCAGTCCCATTGTCCTCCTGTGGGGACTCTGGCAGCAAAACTGGGTACAACACAGGGTCATAATAGCTGTTGTAACACAGTTCAGCATCCTCAACATCCCTTAAAAATGTTATCTCCAGTCAGGAGGGAGCAAAGTACAATTCATGCTAATTTTTAAACAGTTAAATAAGTAATAGGATCATGCAGTTCTAAATAGTTTTAAAACAGGAACAGTTTGTTACAGTAAAAACAGTGGTTTGAACAGGTAATGAAATATGACCGGCTTAGGTTTGTTACAGGAAGGATAAGGGGTTTTTGTTACAGTAGTGGTCATAATCATTACGCTATTCCCCAGTCCCCAGTAGTTACAGTACAGTACTCTCGGAGAGAGTTTCGTGTTTGCATCGTGGTTTAGACATGTAGTAAAGCGATTAAATAAATAACTGTAAACTAACATAAACTATACTTGCCTCAGGAAAAATGACTGGAGAGGTGGACGTCTTCGAGACGGAAAGTTAGAGTTGTCCTTGAATTCCTATATTCGAGAGGTAGACTCAGATGTCAGGTTTATCAACTTAGCTATGCTAGATGTAATCTCTATTTGCGTCCTAGTCCAATTTTAATTCTTTTAATTAACCAACACAGAAAATATGATTTATTGTGCGTTGATTTAATACGAGGAAAAATATCATTTTAACTTTTGAATTCGGAAAAACATCGTCGATGCCAGATTATTAGAAAAACTTGGTAATTTTTATAAATATAAGTATAAAGCTAATTTTTCTTATTTTAGTGAGAAAACACGTGATTTTTAATTATTAACAAACTTTGTCAATTTTAGGTGAGAAAATATTAATTAATTTTATACGAAAATACTTTTTAGTCAATTTAACCGTTAAATTAATAAAACTCGCAAAACCAGAAAATGACAGGAAATCTAAGCTATTACAGTCACAGACCAGCCAGCTGGGCTTATGCCCATTACAATTTATTTACATAAATTGAAATAAGATAAACTGCCGTTAGTCCTAAACTGAAATAGGAATTAAATATAAACAGAATTTAAATAATAAAAATAAAGTAAATCATAAGTCTCAGATATGGTCCGATCCTCATTTTGGCTAATTGCCTCAACGTCCAGGCGGGGCCGGTATCGTTTGCACTAAGCCGGGTCCATTGACCGATACGGTCGTCACCCCAAAAATCAAATATCGAATAAATTTTGAAAATCATTTTAAATTCATTTTGAAAATAATTCAGGATTTACAGAAAAATCGGGCAGCATCTCCTCTATTTTTGGTCAACCCAAAAACTGGGAAAATGGCGCCGATAATTCCTGCAAGTCCCAAACCCGGGAAAAACCCGCATTTTATATATATAAAATATCCACAACCAATCCACAACATAATCGGGACGACCCGAAATAATTTCGGAAGTCCGATTCCAATTCCACAAATCAAAGAACGTTTCCGGAAAATTCCGAAAAACTAAAACACACCAAAAACCATTCCCGAAATATTTCAGGAATCCAAAATAATTCACGGAACCTTTCCGAAAGTCCCGAAAAATTACGACGTCGCTAAAACCGAATTCCCAAAAGGGAATCGGGGACCATTTCATCATCGACAATAATAATAAAATAGCGGGACAGGGGGATTATACCTCGGATTGCTCGGCTAGAGCTCTCAGATGAAAAATAGAAGGAAAGAATAATCCAGAGCGAATTAATCCTCGAAATAGCGCTGAAATCAGCAGCGACGTCTAGGAATACCGAAGAAATCAGAAATTAGGGCACGATAGGAGTGCTGGAACAACGGGAAGAGCTCGATCAAGTTGGCAGCGGCCACAGGGGTTGTCGGGGCGCGCTGTCGCGGTTGCCGAGGGGAGCTCGGCGGGGTGGTCGACCGCCGGAGGGGGATCGGCCAGAGGGGATCGGCCAGTCAGCGGCTAGGGCGCGCTGGTCGGGGCAGATGCGCTCGCGGGGGAGCGGGCGGACAGGGGGTTGGCACGGGGCTCGCGCGCGGGACAGCGGCGGCCGAGGAGTCGCCGGAGGGGCAAACCAAGGGGGCGCGGGTGGCCACGGGTGCGCGAGGGGGCTCGACCGCGAGGGGGTCGCCGGCTGTGGTCGACGGTCGACAGACCAGGGCGCGGGGGAGAGTGGGGGTTTGAGTGGGGGTGTGATGGGAGAGAAGAGAGTTAGAGAATGAGAGATGCTCTCTGTGAGTTGGTGAGGAGTTGAGCTTTTGTTCTGTGGGAAAAAGAGAAAGAAAAAGTTTAAGAAGAAGAAGAAGGAGCTTCTCCAGAACATGGGATTTGGAGATGTGGGAAGAAGTAGTGGGTGAGAGAGAGATGAGAGTGTTGGGGAAGTATAGAGAGTGATGTCCAAGGGAAAAGGGTGTGCGTGAGTTAATAAGGGGTAGTGGAGTGGGTTGTCTTGTGGAGAAAGGAGTGGGGGAGTTGTGGCTCTTGTGTGGACAGTAGCAAAAAGGGGAGGAGGAAAAATAGGAGTGAGAGAAAGAATCCTACGTGAGTGGGGTGCTGGTCCTACGGGACCAGCTCAAAACTAAACTTTATTTTATTTTTTTTAAATAAATAAACCAAGTCAAAAATTGGATTTAAAGAAAGAGAGGAATGACTTGGGTTTGGGCTCAGGCCTGGGTCTGGGTTCGGACTCGGGTCTGGGTCCGAAATCAAAGATCCTTGTTTATTTATTTTTCGAAATCATTTGCACTCAAAAAATATTTAATAATAATAATAATAACAATAATTTTAGAAATACCAATAATAATAATACTAAAACACTATTTAATAATTAATTACGAGAATATGGGTTTCACAATCTTTCCTTCTTAGAAAGTTTCGTCCTCGAAATTAAAGGCAGGGTGAGGGTTTTAATCATGCAATCATGCCTGAAATCAGTTTGGACATCTTCCTTAACAGTCTTATGCCCAATTGGATTAACAATCCCGAAACTCATCTAATGCTATATAATCATCAATTTTATCCACTATTTTAATTTACATTCTTCCCTCCTTTAGAAATAATACTCCATGATTACTAAATTCCTGATTCCATTCCTAAATTGCCAATCACCCTAAAATTTTTGTCTTCTATATTTTCGATCTTGAACACATCTCATATTCATGCAATATGTATTTCTACCAACTTGCTAATATATTCAATTTAATTCTATGATTTGATACTCCTAGTCTTTAATTCTTCAATGTCAAGCCTTAATGCCCAATATCATATCTAAAATCCTACACCACGTTTTAATATTCTGATTTGTCACGATCCATAAAGTTTTATCATTTCTTTCTCCTAGATGATCATTACTGTGATTTTAGGCTATCATGTATATATCTTCATTTTTCCGGTTTGATTTCGAACCCTCTATGAAATCATGATTAAGCTCACATCCTTTATTTGACTAAACCTTCTCAAAAATAAATCTTATTACATCTTTCCAACCAATCTTTCCAAAAATTCGTCATCCTTAATTATTTACATTTTAAGTCCAATCTTTCTTGTTTCGATTATCCTTTATAGTTAATTCACCATGCACCTTCCTAGAGTGCATCTCTATGCCTAACATTGACAACCTTTAACCTTCTATGTCAAATTATTCACAAGCTTTCCTCGATACTAATCACCATTGTACATTTTAACTCATATATATATCCTATATATCATGCACTCTAAAAATCCAAGTTATAAAATGTTCTAGGTTCACCTCATAAGACAAATCAGATTCAAGGCATGATTGCTAAATATAAAGGTAAGGATGTAAACATATCTAGAAAATTTAAAATATTTTGTTGATCAAAAATCATAAGTAAACATCGGGGTATGATTTAAATAATCATAACGAGTTTAAAGTTTTAAATATGAAATCAAATAAAAACAGAAAGGTCAAAAAGAATACGACATCAATAATTTATTTGAGGAACAAAAGATAATATAATTTTCAAAATGAGAGACAACTTTCAAATCAAATTGGAATGAGGTATAAGGGTTTGGGACTCAGGAAAAATCAACAAGTTGTATGATAGTAGGATAGAGACAGTGATTTGAATATCTGTGATGGAAACATAATCAGATAAAATATTTTTGAATATAGAGGCAGTTGCTAGGAATACAAATCCTTTAATCGGATCAATAGTCAGAATAATTGGTGGTGCAAAAGACAACCATGATACGAATATAGTCTGAATAATATTCGGGAACCAAATATATTTGAAGTTACTTTGTCTCAAATTCATGCCTCGCCAGTGTACACCAGACTGTAATAAATTTTTGACTCCATAACTTGAATAATTCAGTTTTACCGAGTAGCCTTCCAACTTTACCCATTTCATGGCTAAGCAAACATAGAACAAAGTCTCAATAGTATTTGGAAACCTAACGATTACCTGTCATTATTTTGACTTAAAATTTATGCCTCGCCAGTGCACAACTAGCTGCAGTAAACTTGAAGTTTTTCATAATTCAGGTAAATGACTATCACATAAATGTACGGAGTCATGTTAGGTTGCTAAATATTTTCTCAGCTTTGTCCGTGTGAATTTTAGAGGAATTCCAAAAATTCAAACGAGTTTAAGGTTCTAAACAGGATAGAAATATAGATGACTGTTCTTCCGAGATCAAGGGATTTATCAAAATATGTGTTTGAGATTCAAGGGACTGGAGTAAAAATCAAGAGGAGCATCTGTCCTCCGATTTTCTTTTCCAAAGATGAAATGATCAACCTTGATTTGAATAATTGAGTCAAACACTAGATAAGATAGTAGAATCACCACTTCGGATTAAGTAAGAAAAACCAATGATAATATTCCCGACAAATCACTCAGAAAATACAAAGAAATTATTAGAAGTATAATTTTATAACTAAGGAAAGTTAAAATTTGAAAGAAGGTAAGTCCCACTGATTCAAGGAAATCAAATTTGAAATTGTCTAGTATGGCCAAGAAATTTAAATAGCTTTGGGACAGCTCAAAATTTCCATGACTAAAGGAAATTCAATAATAGAATGGATTCAAAATGTGATCAATTTTCTGACCGTTCCTGCTTTATGATCATAGAAGCTTCCTAGGCCTTGACTTGATCAAGAATTTGCATAGAGAGAGTAGGGTTTTAAGATGAGTGGAGGAAGTCACATATGAAAATATTCTCGGTTTTTGGAAAAACATAGGAGGGAACAATATTGAAATTGAACATAATTCCTTCAGGAGGATCATGAACTAACTAAGCTGAACCAATTCTTTTGGTGATAGATAACCCTTGAGGCTTTATGGTTCCCAAAGAATTTGGTTCAGGATTAGTTCCGAGAAGGTCAATTGAAATGAGGTCAAGGCAAATGATCGGATATGCTAGTCGTAGAAATACTTGGGGTAGATAAGTGTTAGTTAGATTTGCTAAAGGGAAGTTGAAACTCTAAATAGCGAACGAATCTGGATTCCGAATAAAAATAGAGAAGTAAGGTTTGATCAACAAATTGAGGAGGTAAAAATAGGTTTGCTGAAGAAGAAGATTAAAGAGTTCCAATATTAGTCCATTAATAGCGAAAAAAAAAGATCCTAAGGGATGCTAGAATCTGATAAAAATATAGGAAGAGAACAATCTCGAAAAACAGGGGACACTAAAAGATACCAAAAATCTAGAAAATAAAACATGTAATAACATATACCATTATAAAGGCGACCTCAACTGGTTAGGGTAGCGTAAACGGGTCGGGGTGTCGGTGCAGCATGAGGATGGTCTGTCAGCTGCAAGGGAGGTGGGTCCCGGCGTGCTTGAGAAGGGGTGTGATCAGTTGATGACACCTCATCTTTAGCAGGGCCGGATCTAGTAGTCTTTCCTTAGGCCATGATCTGGAAGTTTCAGGGTATAAACATAAGCAAGGTATCCTACCAGTCTATAATCAAACAAAAATATTTATTTATATAATTCGGTCCTATGTTGTGACAAATCAATGTTCTAGTGTTCTAGTTGTTTCTAGGTATATTTTCCTAAGTTGTTGTAGGACCTGCATGGGCTACCACTAAAAACATGTCACGACCCGATCCCAATAATCTGGGTCTAGTCGGATCATGCCCAGCCTGCACCATTGTTGAGACGGCGGCAGTAAGCTGTTTAGTAGCAGGTAACCATACAACAATACTATATTTGTCACAACTCAACTTCGAAAATAAACTTTATTAAACTGAAATTTAAATACAATGGAAATTGTTCTGAAAGGAAATACAAAATTTTGAAATAAAATCACATTGAAGAAAGAAATCTATCTAGCAGCCGGATCATCGGCCTCAGTCCCATTGTCCTCCTATGGGGACTCTGGTAGCACAACTGGGTACAACACAGGGTCGTAATGGCTGTTGTAACACAGCTCAGCATCCTCAACATCCCCTAAAAATGTTATCTCCAGTCAGGAGGGAGCAAAGTACAATTCATGCTAATTTTTAAACAGTTAAATAAGTAATAGGATCACGCAGTTCTAAACAGTTTTAAAACAGGAACAGTTTGTTACAGTAAAAACAGTGGTTTGAACAGGTAATAAATATGACCGGCTTAGGTTTGTTACAGGAAGGATAAGAGGTTTTTGTTACAGTAGTGGTCATAATCATTCGCTATTCCCCAGTCCCCAGTAGTTACAGTACAGTACTCTCGGAGAGAGTTTCGTGTTTGCATCGTGGTTTAGACATACAGTAAAGCGATTAAATAAATAACTGTAAACTAACATAAACTATACTTGTCTCAAGAAAAATGACTGGAGAGGTGGACGTCTTCGAGACGGAAAGTTAGAGTTGTCCTCCAATTCCTACATTCGAGAGGTAGACTCAGATGTCAGGTTTACCAACTTAGCTATGCTAGTTGTAATCTGTATTTGCGTCCTAGTCCAATTTTAATTCTTTTAATTAACCAACACAGAAAATATGATTTATTGTGCGTTGATTTAATACGAGGAAAAAATATCATTTTAACTTTTGAATTCGGAAAAAACATCGTCGATGCCAGATTATTAGAAAAACTTGGTAATTTTTATAAATATAAGTATAAAGCTAATTTTTCTTATTTTAGTGAGAAAACACGTAATTTTTAATTATTAACAAACTTTGTCAATTTTAGGTGAGAAAATATTAATTAATTTTATACGAAAATACTTTTTAGTCAATTTAACCATTAAATTAATAAAATGCGCAAAACCAGAAAATGATAGGAAATCTAAGCTATTACAGTCACAGACCAGCCAGCTGGGCTTATGCCCATTACAATTTATTTATATAAATTGAAATAAGATAAACTGCCGTTAGTCCTAAACTGAAATAGGATTTAAATATAAACAGAATTTAAATAATAAAAATAAAGTAAATCATAAGTCTCAGATATGGTCCGATCATCATTTTGGCTAATTGCCTCAACGTCCGGGCGGGGCCGGTATCGTTTGCACTTAGCCGGGTCCATTGACCGATACGGTCGTCACCCCAAAAATCAAATATCGAATAAATTCTGAAAATTATTTTAAATTCATTTTGAAAATAATTCAGGATTTACGGAAAAATCGGGCAGTATCTCCTCTGTTTTTGGTCAACCCAAAAACTGGGAAAATGATGCCGATAATTCCTGCAAGTCCCAAACCAGGGAAAAATCTGCATTTTATATATATAAAATATCCACAACCAATCCACAACATAATCGGGACGACCCAAAATAATTTCGGAAGTCCGATTCCAATTCCACAAATCACAGAACGTTCCCGGAAAATTCCGGAAAACTAAAACACACCAAAAACCATTCCCGAAATATTTCGGGAATCCAAAATAATTCACGAAACCTTTTCGAAAGTCCCAAAAAATTACGTCGTCGCTAAAACTGAATTCCCAAAAGGGAATCGGGGACCATTTCATCATCGACAATAATAATAAAATAGCGGGACAGGGGGATTATACCTCGGATTACTCGGCTAGAGCTCTTAGATGAAAAATAGAAGGAAAGAATAATCCAGAGCGAATTAATCCCCAAATAGCGCTGAAATCAGCAGCGACATCGAGGAATATCGAAGAAATCAGAAATTAGGGCACGACAGGAGTGCTGGAACAACGGAAAGAGCTCGATCAAGTGGGCAGCGGCCACAGGGGCTGCCGGGGCGCACTGTCGCGGTTGTCGAGGGGAGCTCGGCGGGGTGGTCGACCATCGGAGGGGGATCGGCCAGAGGGGATCGGCCAGTCAGCGGCTAGGGCGTGCTGGTCGGGGCAGATGCGCTCGCGGGGGAGCGGGCGGACAGGGGGTTGGCGCGGGGCTCGCGGCGGGACAGCGGCGGCCGAGGAGTCGTCGGAGGGGCAGGCCGAGGGGGCGCGGGTGGCCGCGGGCGCGCGAGGGGGCTCGGCCGCGAGGGGGTCGCCGGCTGTGGTCGGCGGTCAACAGACCAGGGTGCGGGGGAGAGTGGGGGTTTGAGTGGGGGTGTGATGGAAGAGAAGAGAGTTAGAGAATGAGAGCTGCTCTCTGTGAGTTGGTGAGGAGTTGAGCTTTTGTTCTGTGTGAAAAAGAGAAAGAAAAAGTTTAAGAAGAAGAAGGAGGAGCTTCTCCAGAACATGGGATTTGGAGATGTGGGAAGAAGTAGTGGGTGAGAGAGAGATGAGAGTGTTGGGGAAGTATAGAGAGTGCTGTCCAAGGGAAAAGGGTGTGCGTGAGTTAATAAGGGGTAGTGGAGTGGGTTGTCTTGTGGAGAAAGGAGTGGGGGAGTTGTGGCTAGTATGTGGACAGTAGCAAAAAGGGGAGGAGAAAAAATAGGAGTGAGAGAAAAATCCTACGTGAGTGGGGTGCTGGTCCTACGGGACCAGCTCAAAACTAAATTTTATTTTATTTTTTTAAATAAATAAACCATGTCAAAAATTGGATTTAAAAAAAGAGAGGCATGACTTGGGTTTGGGCTCAGGCCTGGGTTTGGGTTCGGACTCGGGTCTGGGTCCAAAATCAAAGATCCTTGTTTATTTATTTTTCGAAATCATTTGCACTCCAAAAATATTTAATAATAATAATAATAACAATAATTTTAGAAATACCAATAATAATAATACTAAAACACTATTTAATAATTAATTACGAGAATATGGGCTTCACAAAAATAGAGAATAGAAGATCTTTCATTCTTCCTTGCAAATGTGTTGCAATTGGGACAGAACGAGTTACAATAATCTAGAGAGATGAGAAGAAGAACAATACTGGGGTGTCAAAATAATGTTGCTCAAAGTAAGATTCGCCCCACATGATCTGCTTCCAGGAACCAGCAAGTTTGAAGAACTTGTGGATCGCTCGAAGTTACCTCTGTTCTGACTCCTCGGATGGACTTACAATGGCGGCAGCAGCTCTCTCTCTCTTTCTTCTTTTTTGACTTATATTTTTCGTAGTCGCCACAAAGGAGGCCAGAAGAGAGTATTTATAGAGAGAGAGGGTGGAAACCCTAGCCACCTCTTCCGATATGGAAAGATTGAATCAAATCCCAAAAAAATAGCAACGAGATTAATTCAAATCCCACAAAGATAGGAACGAAATTAATTCAAATCCCACAAAGATAGGATCTGAATTAATCGTATTGATTCAGCCTTACCATAACTGACTTGTAACCTGCACAGTCAGGGGAGCCCTCCATGCGGCAGCAGCAGCAGCAGCCTGGCCGCATAAGCCTCATGGCCGTAAGGACCGCATGGGCCGCATGAACCACATGAGCCGTATGGACCGCATGGGCCGCATGGACCACATGAGCCGCATGAGCCGCATGGCCGCATGGTCGTATGAACCGCATGTGCCGCATGGACCGCAAGTGTGCCAACAAAATGCCATATTACGCCTCATAAGCCCATGAGCCCGAGTCCGAGTCCGAGTCCGAGTCTGAGTCGCTAAGCCCCTTTGGGGCTTAGCTCCAAATGAAAATTAATCCAAGAGAATGACAAAAGCATTAATGCTTAATCCTTGGAGCCTTATTTGTAAACCCCCAAACTTCTTAACTATTTATTTTTAAGCTAAATTGGTTATTTTATTTAAGTATTATTCATTTGTTATGATATGACGTATTGTACATACAAATGTACAAGTAAATTCAAGTATGATTTATTTTAGTTGTATATTAATATTTTTATATTATTATTGTATTGGTTATATTATTATTTGTCTAATAAAGATAATGTATGTGTGTTTATATATGTATGTATATATATAGATGAATATATATAGATATATATATATATAATTGTATATATACAAATATATTTATGTGTATATATATATAAAGGATTATATATATATATATATAAGGTATTATATTTATATATAAGTATTATGTATATTCATGCATTTATATATATAAATATATATTATATATTCATGTATTTATATATAAATATATATTATATAATTTTGTATATGTGTATATATATATATATATATATATATATATATATATATATGTAAGAGAGAATGAGAGAATGAAATAGCAGCCCAGGACTACAACCGGCCCAAAGCCTCACCATACGAGCCCCCACAGCCAGTATTAGCCCACAACCCCAGGCATCCCAGTCCGGCCCAGGGTCCCACAACCCAGGCCAAGCCAGAAGCCACGAACCCGAGAGCTCAACCGAGTTCTCTGTTCGTATATATGGTACGCACGCACGAAAGGGATGCAAAACCCTAATACGAGTGCTCGCGCCACCACCACCAACCCTGGGCACACATACCCACGCGTGCGCGCGGCCACCCCGCCGCCGCCGTGGTGGCCGAACACCACCGCAGGCCGACCACGACACGCGCGCGTCGGAGAACAGAGCACAGCAGCAGTAATAGCGACGCCAGGTACTCCTGTTCGTCCCGTATTTTCTCCCTAGATACTAAATCAATCTTCAACCCGTAAATTTCTAATGATAGCCTAGTTAACCAACTACAACACCATACAATTAGATTGATCTAGTTTACTCTGGATTAATTATGGGAATTCGTGAAAGTTCACGAAAAACCACGTATAACTGAACAGTAAAACTGTTCGTAGAACCCTAGTTGGAAGTCGTTTCTGGGACGACAGATGGACGAACCTAAAAATCTACCTGAAGACATTTTTAGACAACCTATAGGGCAACATAACCCTTTTCGTAGATTTGGATTTTATCGACCGAGCGTCGAGAAATCAGATTCCCAAAACCAAGAAAAATCTGTTTTCAAAAAACTAGAAATCGCTCCACACGACGTGCGTCCCGCCATTCCGGGCGACGTGGTCACGCACCGAAGGTATCGAAAGCTGCGTAACGGCTTCATGGTCGTGTGGGCTTTGACGGAACTCAAATTGGTCGCGTGTGTGCGACGAATTTGATGCGTATCCGTCGAAATTCACCGTATCGTGCACTTTGCAAACTTCTCAATTACTTTGTGCACGTTCATCAGATCGAGACGAAACTTGCGCCAGCAGGACCGTATCATTTTTCTGGTCCTGTATGCCAAGTTTGGTCCGATTCCGAGACAGTTGACAAAATCATCGTTTTGCGGGCCCCACGGTCCCACTCAACGGACGATTTTGTGCACGGCCCGCCGGAATCCAACTTTGGACATACGGTTGGGTTCGTATCGGAAAACTAGATCCGTAGACATGTAGTTTGATGACTTTAGAGACCGTTGACTCTGACACGCTTTTCGGTGCAAAGCGGATCCAACGACGGACACCGTTTTGGCCCGAAATTACCGTTTTGCCCCTGTGTCCAGAATTGGACTTAAGGACAGGCAATCCTAGCTAATTTGACTATTCTGAGATCATTGGTATTATTTATTTCAGCTTTCGGGGACTGTTGTACGGGTTTTGACTATAGTGGCACATTGAGTAGTTCAGATTGCCGGTTTCACCAGCAAAGGACCACAGGCGAGTACAGTTTATTGTCTGCATTTCGATATTGATTTTTACTATATTTCATTGGTTGGTTTCATTAGTTATGTGATTATTTTCTATCATAAATTGTTGAGTCGGGAATGAGAAGTACCAACGATGTGTGATCTGACCTTAGACCGTGTAGACCGTGTAGACCGTGTTACATTTATTTCTTGTAGACCGTGTAGACCGTGTTACATTTATTTCTTGTAGACAGTGATTTATTTATTGCAAAGTAGACCGTGTAGACAGTGATTTATTTATTGCATTTAATCTGTGTAGTTCGTGATTATTATTCTGTAGACAATGTTTCTTTATTGCAATATTTTCTGTAGACCGTGTAACTGTAGACCGTGTAACTGTAGACCGTATAACTTTAGACCGTGTAGACCGTGTCGCATAATTGTCCCGAGACCGATCACATATCAAAGGTACTTCTAACGGTGAAAAAGTATATTGGTCTATTTATTACTATTGATTTTTCTTACGGCTTTACTGTTTATTTTCAAACCCATGATTGATGTCTAACCTTTGTCTTATAGTCATTTTCTTTATTTGAAATTGCATTCAGTGAATTGTGCTCGTTCCATTCCTGACTGGAAACCAACATTTTCAGGTTAGCCGTGGATTCACTTAGCATGGGAGATACGGGGATATTTGCAGCCAGAAGCCTAGAGACTAGCTAGATAGTTGAGTTGTAGTCATTCTATAATTGTACAAGTTTATGTTTTATGCAAAAGTAAAACTTGTGATCTTTGTAAATTAAATTAATCTTGTGAATGAGTATTATTTGTGATTTGATCTTCATGGCCGTGACAGCGTTCTACCGCCGATACTGCGGCGTAGGCTGGCTTGGACACGTCTCGTATCCGTTTAAAAAAAAAAAAAAAAAAAAACGGGTGCGGGTCATGACAAGTTTTTATGGTGGCCCATGCAGGTCTGTCTTCGCAAATCACGCGAACTCGTGATAGTACTTAAGTTAGTTGTACTATTGCGAGCCTGCGACTAGAAATGCTCATTCACGAATTAGAAATTAATTTAATTTAAGAGAATGACTAGGACTAGGAGTCCCTTATACAAATTGACCGATGGGTAGTCTAGGCCATGCAATTTAGGGTGAATGTTATTAATTTTGACAGTTGTCAAATCCCCATAGGTACACTCTTACCTCTTGATTGAAAGTTATGGTCCCATATGATTCACTTGGAGAGGCAGAGTTTCCTGGAATTGATGATCACACCTAAACGAATTACTCAATTCCTTCTCGTTACCTCTTTAGATATCATTCTCATATTAGTCCAAAATGCCTATTTAGTTCCTATTTTTTCCCATGAATTATTATTTTTGATTGGGTTATCCATATGCAAACCTCGAGTTAGTTTCGATTCAAGTTTTTCCTCAAAGGCTTGAATACACATAGAATAGTTAGAATGTTTCTATTTCGTTGTCTTCAGTTATTTCCTCCATGTTCACCTTTTATTTTAAGGGTTGTGACTGATAGATACCTACGCTTTATCTCATAGTCGACTTGCTTAAACCTCTAGAAGCTCATGAGTTTTTATATATATAGTTAAAGGAATATTAGTTAACTTATAATAGCAGGACAGTAGCGCACTGTCGCCATTTAATTGAATTTTGGAGTCTATGGATACATTGCAGCCAGCAGCGCACTGGCGAGACACAACCCCTAGAGGTGAAATTAGTTTGGAAAAAAAAATATAGGTGATGGGACATTGCCAAAACTATGGCTAATGGCCCTCTCTTGATCATAGGTACCCTTGAGCCAATATTGGATAGAGTTAAGAAGTGTTCGATTTTGTATCATGTTGAGTTACAAAACCAAGGGTTTACCACAGCCAGAGTATACGGGCGTGGCGTAGTCCTCGGTGAAATGATTTCAGACGTGATTACAAGTTAAGGATACTATAGAGGATAGGACAGTGCCCTGTGTGTTCCATAAGATCCGAAGCCAATATTGGTGGAAGTTTGTAAGTTGGATAGCACGTCTTCCGATCTAGCATTTCGTGGTCCTTATGACCTATTGACGAGGATATCGACTGACACTAATAGGTTTACCTAGAATATAGAATTTAGAATGTCCATAACCCGTTAGTCGACCAAGTCCTTGTGGATCAGAAGATAGTAGGAAGACTGTATGAGCAAGAACACCGGGTAAGGTTTGATTCTCACAAAACTCGAACTACTTGTGCCTCTTTTCAAAAATCTCGCGTACTTGTATCTTGACTATCTTGACCAACGCTGCTGTTACAGCTTAGTTTTGCAAGCTCACTCTATTTTCGAGCTTGATTCGAGGCATATGTTTAGTGGGGACGCCTGCTAACTTATTGCCTAATCAGAATCAGGGTATTATGGTCTGATCAACCATGATGCATTTGGTTCGTACTTTATTTAATTACCCTACGAGGATTGAGAGATAGATGTCTCTAGGATCTCATCCACGACTGCTTGACAATTCCTCTTGAATTATACATTCGCCCTTGAATTACGTAACTGTATTCGATGACATCTTTCTTGAACTCCTTATTGTTTTTGTCTTTCACTGACTTAGAAAGACGAAATCTCGTATTTGGTAGAGAGATACAGAGTATCCCCCATGGCTATGGTAGTTGTATACACAAGTGTAGTTATCATCGGCCAGCCAGGTGACTAGAACCTCGCCTTAAGTTACTCGTCCTCTCTGCGACCCTAAACCTAATACCTTGATTTTCTAGTCATTAGAGTCCGAGAATGATTAGGACCTTCCCCTTGACCAAATGCCAACCTAGGAGACTACTTATCCTCCAGAGACCAAATGTTGTGAGCCTCTAATCTTTTGTTTGAAGCTTGCTTCAACAAGAACCCTTGTGACGATAGTCTGGCAGGTTTGACCCCAATAGAAACTCACGATCCAGTCGTTAGGAATCTTTTCATATGACGTGCCTTAGAGTTGGTTATCCCGTCGACAACTCATGGATACTGTGGGCGAGTAGGTCATTCTATTTTATCGACCCTATGTCATTGCACACGTACTCGTTTTTCATTTATTGAGGAACGACTCTTGACTTGGCTTACATCTACCGTATCTCGATACATCGTGCCTTATTTTTATTAACAAGAGACGAGGTGCAATATCAGAACTTTGGGATTCTTCTAACCCCGTTATTCCTAAAACCATATCCTAGCTTCTAAGGTGGGTAGACTGTAAGCCTCCTGAAATTTTGGGAGTATATGAAGATTATCGATTAACTAGAATAATTTTCCACTGGGGTGATGATTAGTGCCCTTGGACTCCCACTTTCATTTAGATCATTTTGTGTCCCCGGCCGTGCCATTAATATTCGGAGCACAAGACCAGCTGTTACCTTCCAACAAATTTCATATGCGAGTTCTAGACGAGTCCACCTTCATCTAGGTATATCATGTCCCACTCAAGCTCAACCCCTTGTACTCTATGTTTATGGTACGACTTTCAGGTAAAAAGGACTAGCATAACCCTTACCATAATAGCGGAAGGTTTTCCGACTTCCATTAGAGGCTCAACCTCGACTCAAATCTTTCGACCCAATATATGGTTGTGATTCACTTGAAGCCACTACGCACATGTCACTAGTGTGTCACTCAATTGTGTCTTTTCGGGCTATTTAAACACAAAAGCCACGGAAGATGCATTTTTGGGCTTTAGGGACCAAGCTAACCAACTTGACGGGCAACTAGCTCAACCCTTGGATAGAAACCTACTCTAGGATACCCTAACCTAGTAAAATAGTTTATCGTTGGGACCTTGTTCGGTCCGTATAGATTGAAATCCAGGGTTCATCCAATTAAAGATTGGTGTCCAATCGGAGAACCCATTAAGACCCAGTTAAACACATCCATGCACACCACCATAATTGACTATAAATCGAACTATTTAAAATAGGTCCCTATATATATTATGTAGTCTCCCCTCTTAGATCGTGAAGTCATTCGCAACCAATATTCCATCTACCTGGGAGTCATGATACGAATTTATATTGCGTTTCATCCCTTGCTTGTGTGTTTAAATAACCACGGGAAAGATCACGATCTTGACTCCCTAAATTTCGTTCTATTATAGAACCTTATTTAGAATTTCGAGAACGAAATTTCCGTATTGCGCGGATTGCAAGCCCTCTAAGAAACGAAGGATTCTTCGATTTGACAAATGACTAGACTAGAGTAGCCCAACCTAGTGATTTTCTTTCTATCTGCATCATTGAAAACTCTCTACCGCTCTGAAACTTCATAATTGCTCTCGGTTATTTTTCTATCTTCCTGTCCTTCCTACTTCGAAGCGACGAATAGTCGTGCTTATTAGAATTTGCCAATATTTCTTAACTACTTGTATAAATTGTTGATTGTTCGATTTTTGGGTTATTTGATAGATATGAGAGGATTATAGGGGCCAAAAGTAGTAGATGTCCATTTGTAGCAATTTTAGCAAGTAGCTGGAAGATTATAAAGTTTTAGCGACAAGAGATTTGAGGAAGTAGTGTGACCAAAGGTGGGTAGAGATTTCCGCGACTTACTCTTGGTGGTTAATTAATTGTGAAGAACATTGATGAAGTTTATCATATTTGAAAAAAAAATATATATATTCTTTAGAGGATAGAATCTATTGAGAATTTGAAGTTTTGATGAAGTAGCGTAAGTTAAGGTGGTTATATGTTCCGAATCACCTATCTGGTTCTTGGTGATCAAATTTTTGTTGAAAGTATTGATAGAAGTTAGCAGACTGGAATTTGATGATTATATTGCTAGAGACCAAAATGGTAGTGGAAAGATTATTGTTGAAATAGAATTTCGATGAGAAGATTTTCAATCTCAGAGGATTGTTACGATGGAACTGCATAAGTACGAGTGATAAAAAGTTCCAGGATAACGATTAGGATTATAGTAAATGGTGGTAAGGGTTGAAATTTCATAGGGTTTATATGAGTTCAGCAAGCTTCTAGGACGACTAGCAATACAAGTTTATGAAAGTTGTCGAGAATGATGCAAATAACCAAACTTGAGGCCTTCACTCTTGGTGTTAAAACTTGAGAACTTAACCTAAAGGATCGGAGGGGGTTGTTACAATTTCAGACTGAAGAACTCTGGCATTGGAGGATTAGAAATGTAACATTAGTAAATTTTGTGATAAACTATTGACGAGTTGCAAGTGTATATTCGATAGATCGATTTATGGATTTAGCATAGGGTGATCAGATAGGGGGAGAATAAAGAAATGGAAGTTGACCCTAAATTTCGAGGACGAAATTACTCTAAGGTGGGAAGGATGTAAACCCCAAACTTCTTAACTATTTATTTTTAAGCTAAATTGGTTATTTATTTAAGTATTATTCATTTGTTATGATATGAAGTATTGTACATACAAATGTACAAGTAAATTCAAGTATGATTTATTTTAGTTGTATATTAATATTTTTATATTATTATTGTATTGGTTATATTATTATTTGTCTAATAAAGATAATGTATGTGTGTTTATATATGTATGTATATATATAGATGAATATATATAGATATATATATATAATTGTATATATACAAATATATTTATGTGTATATATATATAAAGGATTATATATATATATATAAGGTATTATATTTATATATAAGTATTATGTATATTCATGCATTTAATATATATAATATATATTATATATTCATGTATTATATATAAATATATATTATATAATTTTGTATATGTGTATATATATATATAAATATATATATATATATATATATGTAAGAGAGAATGAGAGAATGAAATAGCAGCCCAGGACTACAACCGGCCCAAAGCCTCACCATACGAGCCCCCACAGCCAGTATTAGCCCACAACCCCAGGCATCCTAGTCCGGCCCAGGGTCCCACAACCCAGGCCAAGCCAGAAGCCACGAACCCGAGAGCTCAACCGACTTCTCTGTTCGTATATATGGTACGCACGCACGAAAGGGATGCAAAACCCTAATACGAGTGCTCGCGCCACCACCACCAACCCTGGGCGCACATCCCCACGCGTGCGCGGCCACCCCGCCGCGTGGTGGCCGAACACCACCGCAGGCCGACCACGACACGCGCGCGCGTCGGAGAACAGAGCACAGCAGTAGTAATAGCGACGCCAGGTACTCCTGTTCGTCCCGTATTTTCTCCCTAGATACTAAATCAATCTTCAACCCGTAAATTTCTAATGATAGCCTAGTTAACCAACTACAACACCATACAATTAGATTGATCTAGTTTACTCTGGATTAATTGTGGGAATTCGTGAAAGTTCACGAAAACCACGTATAACTGAACAGTAAAACTGTTCGTAGAACCCTAGTTGGAAGTCATTTCTGGGACGACAGATGGACGAACCTAAAAATCTACCTGAAGACATTTTTAGACAA